>PVJX010017290.1:0-38626 GCA_004027295.1 Dolichotis patagonum | reverse complement strand
GAGGCGTTGGCACACTGAAGAATCTTAGTGGCATTTCACCGTGGGTGTTTCTTGAAAAAAGAAAAATGTCTCAACTAAGCTTTGCAATGGGAGAGTTCTGATTTCTAATTCCATTGCTGGATTCTGTAGTTGTATCTGTGGCTAATTTTTCTAGTCCTCCACAAATACACAGACATGCTATTATTGGGTTTAATTCAATTTACAAATAGGTTTCCTTCCTCACCATGGAGAAATAGAAAAAAATTGATTTTCTACTCCTTCACAGCTGTGTCCAGAGAAGTATAATGAATCCACAATTTACTAGACAGGAAGGTGGCCTTCTCTGCTAGCCTCTTTCTTCTTTCTTTCTTTCTTTCTTTCTTTCTTTCTTTCTTCTTTCTTCTTTTCCTCTCTTTATTCTTTCTTTATTCCCACTCAACAGGCAACATGTCTTCAAAATAAATTCGCGTTTGCCATGGGCGTGCTCTTCTTCTTAAAGAAATATCTGCAGAATCAGAGACGAGACCTTGCCATCTGGGGGACACTGAGGGACGCTGATAGCTCAGGATATCCAGCAGCCCAAACGTAATTTAGAAAACGGTCCGCTGGGCAGGGGATATAGCTCAGCGGCACAGTGTCTGCCCGGCAAGCACAAGCTCAAGAGTTTGATTCTGGTACCAAAAAAACAAATAAAAAGTTCAGCTTCCTCCAGGATGTAGCCTGAAGGAGGTCTCAGCTGGCAAGCGGAACTGGATGAGATGTCCAGTTCCCTTGCCCCTTGCCCAGCTGCCCTTCTGTGGAGCGTGACCTGCACGGCCTTGAGGGCAGCCCTGGGTAGGTCTGTATATCAACCCTCCATAAATCAATTTAAATGACGACCCTAAGACACATCCCACACTATGCTGTTGGGCCCATTTTGAGGAGCAACACTGAAGAGACACATGATAGCAAAATGTTTTGGACCCACACATGCTGGCTGATTTAGACTGTGACAGAGAAGGGAAACGTCATTGAATTGAGCTTGATTGGGGTGTCATAGGGCAGAATGTCTGTTGGTTTCATTCAGCACATGGCAAAACTAACTCGAATCAGATGGAATCTTCAAATTTTAAAGTGATAAACAGACTCTGTCCCTCAAAGGCTAGTTACTGCTAGGAGCTCACTAATGCTCTGCACTTGGATAATTCCCCCCAGAAGGCCCAAGAACTTACCTATTCAGAACTGCCAGCAAGAAAACAGCGATCATTTGGTAACCTGAGCAACTGTTCCAAAGATAGCTATATGCAGCCTAACAACCATTGCTAAATTCCTATCATCTTGTTTTGAAAACTTATATAGCTATTGTTCGTTTTTTGTTGTCATTGTGCTTTTGTTGGTTGGGGTTTTTTTTTTTTTTTGGTGTGTTTGTTTCTTTGTTTTTCTGTTTTTTCTTTTTTCTCTTTAAAAAAAAGAAAGAAAGAAAACAGCGTGATCCAGAAAGATCTCTCTGCAGCCTAGGTGCTCCTCTCCCTGGCTTTGGCTCCGTCCTTGGGAATTTACCCTGCCCTCTCCTCCGTGGGCAAGTGCCACCTTTAATGACTTGCCGCATTAAACTTTCAAAATGTCCTGTGACGCTCACCAGTGCCTCCCTGGCTACAGACACATAAACAATGGTGCTCTAAATAAAATCAGCCCCAGGCCAGTCAAAGAGATGCCCGGGGTCATTTTCCAGGGAGAGCCTAGGGGAAAACTGGCACAGCAGCCCCTCGCAGTTCCTGGCACCCAGGTGCTGTCCCATCTAAGCAGAGCTTATGCTGGCCAGATTGCTGAAGCCATGATATTTAAGGTTTGACTTTTTAAAAAATCTCACTGCTTTTACACGAAATGCTGCCCTAACAGAGAATAACCTGGAGAGGAAATTCCTCTTGCTTGTTTTTGTATCGAAATGCAATTAGCTGAACAAATTATTGTAGCTATATTGCAATTATGATTAATTTTCATCCCTCTCAAAAATCTTGTCAAACCAGGCAGTTAAAGAGCTTTTCAAATGTAAAACATGCCAAACCATCGCCTGGAAGCCGACCTGAAAGGGTCGGGGCCAGGGGGTCACTGTGGCCCAAGTGAGAGCTACTTGGGGGCCTCACACTTGACAGATAAGGGTGCTTGGTATTCCACTGTGGCAGCTTGGTTTCAGGTGGTAATGAATAATGACACTGTTTTGCATAATTTCAAATTAAAGTGTGTGTGTTCGAGTTCTAAACATTTCCAATTACACTTGTATGTTAAACACTTGAAAAAAAATCAAGAGACAATTCTATTGCCTAAGGCATTTTGAATATTTTATGGAGCACATTATTTCCTTTGTGAAGACGTTAGGTAAAAGAGGTGGGGTGAGTGTATGTGTTGCCTGACAAGGCCCTTGGAAAAGCCATAGGAGCAAGGTGGGAAGGTGTCAGCTAAGGCATTTGTTTGGTTTAAAATGTTAGTGGCCTTTGTCTCCATGGCCCAGTCTCTAGTCACCCACTGGCTGTGACTGCTAGCAGTGCCCTGTTAGGCAAGCAAGGTGTGCCCTAAAGGCAGCTGGGTAACCAGGAGGGCTCTGGGATTCTGGGCCTGCTCCCTCAGGAACTGGACATTTCAAACTGGACAGTTCACCGGTGACAGAAGAAAGACACCTTCGAGGAGCGCCAGGCAGGCTGCAGTTCTGAAGCCCTTGTTCAGTGCCCACCAGAGAGGGTAGCAGACCCCACCCTCTCCCCTTAGCAGGGCTGCAGGGTTTTTCCTTTCAGCAGGAAAGCAAGAGTGAGGAACTTGTGATATTAAACCCCTTAGGAAGGAGTACTGGGTTGGGTTTGGTTTCCTTGAGAGAAAAAGGAGAACAAATCCATACATTTCTTAGGGAAAAAAAATCGAAGAACAACTATCCTAACAGTCCTGGCCCAGGATGTGGCAATGACCTGTGTCTGTATTTATGTATGGAGTATATCTTATTTTTCTAATTAAAATTATTTTTTAAATTAGCTTTTGAGATTTTTAAAGAGAATTTTATCAAATCTCTGGGGGAAAATTAGAAATGCCCAGAAGTGACTGGGGACTTGAATTTAGTCACTGACAGAAAGCCCTGAAGGGTGGAAATATTCTGCTCTTTCTAAAGCTACAGCCAGATCTTCGCAAGCAGAAGCAGCAGGCAGGCACTGTCCCTACCCAGCACGGAGGGCTCCTTTTCAGCTCTCCTCCGGGGAGCTACAGGAGGAAGGGGTGTGAATCACTTTTGTCTACACCTCAGGTAACAAGACATAGAGCTGGGTAGAAGCTCACTGTTGTTTAAACTGCTACAGGGTTGAGGTGGGTGCAAACCTGTGCAGGGACTGATTTTTTTTTTTTAAATTATAAACACACTGTAAAAACCAAACACTTGCCTAACTCTCCCGTGGTCTTGCTTTAAACCCCCACCCCATTCCTGGCGTGAGAGGACCACACCGAGTACCCCAAGAGGAGCCCAGCAGATGGTCAGATGGCCAGAGGCACAAATGTGCCTGTTTTCATCTTGCCAAATTTAAGTGGGCAGCCTTATCTGCCCATCCTGGGCCTGCCGTGGGGCACAGGACTGGGGCCTTGGCTCCTGGGGTGCCATTCCCTCCTAGGTTGTCCTACTCCAAGGCGATCCCTTCACGGACAATTGGAGGCTGGATTTTTGGAAATCTAGCATTTGCTTGAAAGAGGATCACTCTTACTTATTGTCACCAGTTAAAGATTATGGAAACATGTCTGCTAACAATTTGCTTTGTGTAATTTGTTCTAATGCTAATAAGCAACAGCTGGGACACTTCCTGTGGTAAATTCCTTCGTGGTTACAGCGGTATCATTACACATGGGCTTCACCAAAAGGTTGTGCTTGAGAAGAGCACTCCCTCCTGCTCTCCTGGGCTCCAGGAACGGCCCCTCACCAAGAAAGCAGCAGCATTTTTAGAGAAGGATTCACTTGCCTTCACTCTGATTTCCCAAGCAGAGCCTTAGACCTGCATGCCTAAAATCTACACCAAGAACCCGGGGTTCCTGGCAAGCATAGCGTGGGATCTGACTTTCTCCAGGGGCAAAGGCAGCAGATGGAGCTTAAGAACAAGGCCTTCCTCCTGTCAGGCGAGTGTGCTGGACCCTGACCTGATACTGAGAGGGTGCGGGGGGGAGAACATGAGCAGACCCCTCTGAGAGCCAGCACTGGCCCAGCAATCTGTTAACAACACTGCCGGCCAGTGTGGCCAAAGAGTCTCAAAGTAGCACTCGATTTGCTCTTGCTATCGTCTCTCCACACTGTCCTGCAGCTCTACCGTGTGGCCTGAGCCTTCTGGTTGGTTCTACACATTCCGTACTTGTTGCGAGGCCACATACACACCTTTCACTTCATCTGACTTTGGGGTACACCCCAAACCTTGCTTCTCTAAACAGCTCGCTATAAAACAGGAAACCCTCGTGGGTGTCATTGCACAACACGTCCAGCCAAAGGCTGCCTTCCTCAGCAGCGGGGTACCTCAAATCTCACCAGGGCTCTGCCTGGCCCACTTCCTCCCCTGCTGTTTCCGCCCTTAGGAAGTGACTTGTTTTTTCTGCTGGGCAGCTCTGGTCATGAAAAAGTTATTCCTCAGGGAGACACAAATATCTGTGAATCGGACACAGATGTTGAGACAAAGTCACTTCCGAAATCTTTCTGTCTTCAGCAGAACTCATCCTTGCGACAACCAAACCCATACTCTCAGCGGGCCCTGGGGAGCGAACACCAGTGACAGGCACGCGTCCTGTGAGCATGCAGAGAAGGCAGGTCATAGCAGCTTTGGGGGCCCAAAGAGAGTCTTTCTAGATTTTCAGGGTCCTGAACAAAGACCTGGACAAGACACGCAAAAAGGGTAGTGAAGATTTACGTTTATTGGCAAGGGAAAAGGAATATGCTCTGCAGAGCGAGAGCTGGCCCCCACGCAGACTCCGGGCGCCACCCGGAAAATGGCAGCGCTCTCTACACCAAATTCCTACGTTGCTTCTCCCCAAGCAAACAGGCATTTGGAAAGCTGTCTTCTCAGAAACTCGCTTGGCCCTGGTGCTACCGAAGGCCCGCGTCATTTTGCGTCAGTCAGATGTAAACCAAGAATGGAACACGGCTCTCAGAGACTGGTCCCACAGACGCGATGGGAAACTGCAGTCATTCTGGGGGTGCGCGCGGGCCGGGGGAGGGGAGGGGTGGGGGTGGGGTCTGTGTTCTGCGCGTGCGCCTTGGGCCTCTGTTGGCCTGCTCTGCGCACTTGTTTAGTTTGCGCCCAGCCTTCATCGCCTTACCGCCATAGCATGGGGTTCATCAGGTCTGTAGTGAAAAACCTAGTGAAATTTCTGTAGCGTCTGCAAAAAGCAAAACAAAACAAATACGGGAGTGCCCTGGGATGATTTCCAACATAGTCATAAATGTGGCTGTGGTCACACACGCATGTGAGTTACTAAGCGTACGTGATTAACTCCAGAAGGTCACGTGACTCGTTCACACGTGTGAAAAGGGCAGTCCTCCTGTATCTTCACGTACTGATCTGTGATATAATGAACTAAGGAAGCTGTAATCCAGGACAAAACAAGTTGTGATCGCAGATAGGGAAGTAAGCACCGTCTGTGGTGAAGCTGTGAAGAATGATGCCCCGGTTAGATCTCGGCTTTATGTTCAGTACACAGGCAGCAAGTGTCCTGTGAGCATGAACAAAAGTAGGCAGCCGGGAAGGGGGCGCAGGGGTCCTAAAGGGAAAGTTTGCTTCCTGGAGATCCCTGTTCATTCAGCACTGCCTAGCGATGACTTAGAAATCAGACCCCAAATTACACCTGACAGGTCATTTATGTAGCTTGCGAGCAGTACACTTTGGGATCATGCAGTGGGCTCTGTAGGAAAATGTTCAGATTCTCATAGTTGGGAAAAGTAGACAGAATCCAGCACCTGGCGAAACACCTGCCCCCTGGAAGGCACGTCGTTGGGCCCTGGCTGGCTGAACGGAGGAGGGCGTCTCCAGTTTCCATGTCTTCTCCCAAACACCACTTGATTCACCTTTAAATCCCAGGTTTTATCTTTCCCGAGAGAGGAACCAATGCAAAGGGACAGACCGAAAGAAGGTGCAAGGCCTTCGCTTCCCCCTGCTCTCAACATGTCAACAAAGAGGGAACTGGCTTGCGGTTCACCGCCCTCTTTTCCTCTCAGGTTCTCGACTCCCGATTGGCCTAGTGCTCTTCCGCCAGAATGAGAAAGCAACAGCTGGTTGGGCGCAGCTTTGCTTTTAGAGACCTTCTACGTCTCCGCCCAGGACACTTGCCCAACTCAGAAGTAAAAGCGGGGCTCCCCCTGGCGAGCTCTGGAGCTCTGTTCTCCCAGCGGCGGGCTGTCCTGGGACAGCGTAGCCCCGCACTGGCTTCCGCAGGTCACACGCACTGCTGCAGGACCCTGTAGGGGCCTTGAGAATCGAACCACGCGACCCATTTCTCCTCCTCCTCCTCCTCCTCCTCCTCCTTCCTCTTCTTTTCCTTCTTCACTTCCTCCTTCTACCCTCCCATTTCCCTCTCCTCTCCTCGCCTTTTCTATCTCTTTCTTCTTCTCCTCCTTCTTCATTTCTCATCATCATACCAAACTTAGTATTTCACTTTCAGAGTCATCACTTGAAAAGCCCTCATGTGCATTCCAGGGGTGTTATTATTTCTCAAACTATTTTTGATACACCTCTTTTAGCTAGGAAATTCTTTTCAAAGTCATGTTGGAAGTCCATCCTTGTCCTTTCAGTGTGGATTCTTTTCATTTTCATCCTTCTTCAATTATAGTGCACACCGCATTCAGCCCTGCGGTTCAAGTGCAAAGGACCTGGATGCATTGGCAGCCACGCTGCCTCCCTAAATCTCCATGGGGAGCTCGCACACCCCAGGGTGCAGGGCAGGAATCCCACAGCTCCATACAGGAGAGACAGCCTTGCCTCAGCCCACTCAGCACTCACTGTACCTTCTAGAATCTTCTAGAATGGAAGCTAAGACCGAGCTTCACATTTTAGTCAGATGGGTTCAGACAGCATCAAAGACATAAGACAGTGACCTAGATCACACACATTTCTGGAGTGAAGGTTGGTTGTTTTTGTTTTTGTTTTCTTTTGTTCTTTGAGACAGGGTCTTACAATGTAGTCCAGGTTGGCCTTGAACTCATGGTGATCCTCCTGCTTCAGCCACCCAAGTACCAGGATTGCAGGTGTGTACCACCACGCCTAGCTAAGGTTTTGTTTCTAGACTTTTCCAAATCTACATCTCAGTAGTGTGTAGTATCAAGTGGCTTGTGTCTGAGTTGGGAACGATGATGATGATGATAAATTTCCCAAAGGAAATTTTGGTTCGGAGGCAGGAGAAAGCAGAAAAATTCTGTGAAAGGAATACTGTATTCCTGACCTTTATCCAGCATAACCACATACCCTCAGGTGCCTTCTAGAATTCAGATTTGTTTCTTTCTTAGGACTGAGAGTCTGTCTAAATCTGAGAGAATTAGGGTAATTTTGATTTCCTTTATTAACTGTTATGTTCAAAGCCACAATATTTAATCTGCTGTCATTTTCCAGCTTTCTCTCTAGTCAGATGAGGACTAGAGGACTTTTTTTAAAAAAGGAAAAAAGAGTTCCTCTCTTTGAGAAAATTTAAGATATTATTTACTTTGTGTATAGCAAATATTTCCATTTGATAGACGTTGGTTAATTATATTATTTCTCTTCTACATACCTAGAATGATTTTATTGAGATAAAGATTTTATACTTTAAATAAACTTACTTTTATTCTACACACACAAGAAAACTAAACTGATTAAATAAAATCTTCTCATCATAGTTGTCTTCTATTGCTGTTTTTTTCCTTCTAACAGTGAAATTCTTTTTGTTAATTACATGCCATTGTAACATTACAAAGCCTCCCGGGGCCAAAAAGTGTGTTTGACTAGTTGCCTGTGGCTGTCATTATCTGAGGGCCTCTTGCTAAATAACCAGGGCAAGCAAGCAGGTGAGCCCTGTTCTCTGGGCTCATGAGGTGGAGTGCTGCTGATTGAAATGTTATACCTTTTGTTTTGTAAGTTGACGGGTTTATTTGCAGATTCTTTCTTTCAACTCCGCCTTAGTTAATCTCCTCTCTCTTCTCTGGTGCTACCCCTTGTGCTCACTAGGGAGGTTCCCCTGTCTCACCCCCGCTGAGAGGGTGGCAGCTGCACCTTCCCCCTGGTCACACTTCTTTCTTTCATCTTGCATTGCAGGAAACAGCCAGAATCCAAGGGTAGGAATAGGTCACGTCCTCATCCCAGAGGAAAATAGAGTTGACTCTGCCCCTTTGCCTCTACCTAGACGGTCTTTCCTCCCTTCTAATTAAAGATCTGGAAAGGGGAGGTGAGTGTGCACATGTGTCTGGACACTTCTGTAATTAGGTCTGAGAATTTAAGAGAAAGATCACTCTGTAAAAGTTTGTGCATGCAGCTTTGTTAACTGCTTGAAAAGTCACTGTGCTTTTACCGTTCATGAACACAGTGGACACAATGGGATCCTGGAATATAACTTCAACTTTGTTTTATTTAGAAGTGCTCAGGATTTGTCACTTAGAAAATGGTGTAGTTTGAGGCACTAGGTTTTTTCGAAACTGATGGATCTCGTTTTGCAGATTCGATGGCAGTGAATAGCACTCTTTGCAACAGCAAGTGGTATTTACATTGGAGGGAAGGAGTCATAAGCCTGTTACCTTGGGGAAAGAATCTCTCTCTCCTTAATTTTTGTTCTTTATAAGCATGATGCAATCAGCGTTTCCTAATATTGGGACAATCCTTTCACCTCAGTGTTCCTATGTAATTGTGTCACATAATGGGAAATTGTAATGGGAAATTTGGTTCTGTAATTCAGTTTGCAAAGCATGTAAACATAAGATAACTAGGTTAAATGGAAATAGGCATTACACTAAGGTACAGAAAACAGGGGGAAATATGCTGCATCCAAACTTAGGAACAACACGAATTCTATTCCTCCGGTGCCTCAAAATGTAGTTTATTAATTTATTCTCTAATTTCATCATGTCCTGTTCGTACAGATACATTATCTGTGTGTGAACGCACTCTCCTTACTGCTTGTGTTTAGAGATTTCTCGTTGGTAACAAGCAGGCTGCAGGTGTAGTATGTTCTTTAAAAGTTGTACCCATTTTTACAAGGCACAGGGTTTTAATGCAGACACATGATGTGTAAGACACCACGTCAAAGTGGGCTTTGAATGTTTCAAAGCCTTTTTGCTATAGTTTGTAACTTTTTCCTTTGGTTCAATCTGTTCATTATTTAGAGGTCTGACTTTTGTTTTTAATGTATTCGCAAAACCAGTGGTAGGTACACCACAGTCACATATGTACAGAAATTAAATAAATTCTCCTGGCCCCAATTATTTTAAGTTTGGGGTGGGTTTTCCTTTGCATTTTTTATGAGTGATTGTTTTCTAGTGTACCATGGGCCTGAGTGAGAGTCAAGACGATTTCTAAATCTTAAGCTAGCAAAACAATGAGATTTTCCTATTCAGGCTATCAAAAGCATTCTTGTATTTTTAATAAAGAATGGAACCTGTGGGAGCTGTGTAACTTGACCAATTCCCCGAGTCACCTCTGCCCGGGACCCTCTCACTAGTGGTCTACTGCCATCCCATCCCGGCGCCAGCCCAGGCAGCGGGGAGCTTGGGGAGCTCGGGGGTGCTTCACCGGGGAGCCTGAATTCCCCACGGAGCTTCTATCTTCCTGACCTCCCAGCTGTGACCATGGAGGAGCAGCACACTGCAGGGAAAGGCTGTGAGGTTTGTCAGAGCTCAGACAAGTGACTGCTCCGGGTCGTTTTGGGACAGTCTCTCCTTTCTGGTCAGTCGTCAGGGACAAGAGGGACTCCCTCCTGTCAGGAAGATTAACATACATGACAGTGCTGGTCATGGTCTCTCTGGCTGTCCTTCAAATCTGGAGGCCTGCTTGGTTATGACTCCAGTGTGGAGGTCAGGGTTGCTCCTGGTCATTGATCCTGCCCTAACCTTGACTGGCGAATCTGCTCCGTAGTCTGTCCTCTCCCCAGTGCTCGGTGATCCTGACAGAGGCAGCATGGTTCTCAAAGAAAACAGTCCAGCGAGGGGCAGAAACCCTGTCCTGTGCCAGGGCGCCCCGCAGCGGGGAAGGCCGACAGAGGCAGCTGCTTTTAGGTATCAGTGGGTGACAGGCCCCCCTGAGGCCTCATGCTTCCTGCCCTTGGTTTACTGAAAATGTGGACCTTTCTATCTGCCCTCCCTCCGACAAACCCGTTTTCCAAGCTCATGTATCTCCCCTGGCTTCACCAGCACAGGTGCAAATGGGTAAAGGGCCATTCTCATCTGGCCCAACCCTACAGGAAACCCCCCAGGTTTTCAGAGGCCTTCCAGCTCGTGGCCCCTAAGAGACACACACTCCCAAACCCAGCTTCCTGTACTAGGCTGTTCTCATGATAGTTTTGCAAATGGCGCCACCTGAAAAAATTCTAACATGCATGCTGTATTTTCTTGTGTTTTTTTTTATGTCAAAGCTGAATACCTGCTGGCACCTGAACTCTTTGAGGCCCAGGAAGAAAGGAGGGAGCCCCATGAGGAAGGGAGGCACCCTGACCCGGGTTACAGTGGCCGTGTGGTGTGAATGAGCAGATCTCGTGGAGGGACGAGGCACCCAACTGGCGTGTGAGTGAAGCGTGCAGCCGATGGAGCGGTGTGACCCTTGGGGAACCTGCGTGTGCACACACTGCTCCCACCTCGCTCCCTGTTTCTTAAATACCACAAAATGCAGTGGCTCAGAAGCCACGAACCTGGACTGGGAGAGTTCCGGCTCTCCCACTGGGTAAGTCAGTTCACTTTTCTGAAGCTTCAGACCCCTGCCTATCCTGCTCTAATAGTCTCGGGGCCTATGACTTAGTAGAACAATCATGTGTGACCAGAACCCCTTTAAATCCCAGAGCTGGGAGGAGCGATTGGAAGGCTTCGGGGGAGAGAGGAATTAGAGGAGTTTGTATCACTGGGACTCGGGTGATGACCTACTTAAGGGATCTTTCTCCTAAGAATGGAAGTGGGAAAGTGTTTAGACCAGAACGGGGTTGATTTTCTTGGGCAAGTTACCAGAAAAGAGAATTTCCCACATACTTCATAAATCACTGTGAAAGAGATATCGCTCCATTCTAGGAATTTAAAATGCCATTGCATGCGATGAGCGTGGGCAGATCTTTGCCTTCTGATCTCTAAAATCTTCCATTCGTTTTAGTGCTCAGTGAACTCGCACATTTTCCCATTACCCCTTTCATAAAAAAATCATTTTTTACGTGGAATTGCTTTTCTCCTTGAACTCTTCACCAAGGTTGATTCGATTTCCATCGGGAGCTTCTAACTTATTGTTAACCTATTAGTTGAAGCAATAAAATATACTGAAAGATGAAGGCTACTTAAATGAGAAATAGTTCTATAGCTTCCCCTAGGACTGGGACACAGAGAAGTGAATCTGACGGTAGCTCTGTTACAGGTTTTAGCCTCACAGGTTTGACAACAGTGTTTTGTGAGCAGCAGTTCATCAGTGAATTCCATTACTTAATAAGGTTATCACTCTTAGCAGAAGCTGCAAATTACAGTTTCTTTCTCCCAGAGCTGAAGACAACATCCTTAAAATTTTGCATCTACAAGTAGCATCTCATTAACAAAAACTGAGTTAACAGAAGCACACTGAAAATGCCAGTTGTGTACAACTCAGACCGATGTTTGTATCCAAAATTTGCAGAGCTGTGTTAGCCTTCTCCCCTCCCCATCATTTGCTAGTTTGGACTGTGTAGCACAGAGAGGCAGGGAAAGGTACCTGTTTCATCACTGATGATATGCTATCGTGTCACTGAGAGTAAATTCATAGGTTGGTAAAAGCCTGCTCTGAATCACTGGCCACTCCAAGTCCCTCTACTCAGCAGCCTTGAAAGATACTTTCCATGGACTTAGTTATCCTGGAAAGCCACTCTCTTTCAGTCAACCTCCATTAACCCCATGACTCTCACTTGACACTTTCTGACAGGGCTTTTAGAGTAGTCCATGAATTGTGTCTCTCTAACCTCTCACCCTATCTCTTGGCTTATGCTGGTGTTTAAATCCCGAGGTCTCATCTGTCAAGCTTCCTCTGCATGTGTTTATGACTGTTCACTCAGTTCTTTCCTGAGGGAACCTCGGAGAAGAACCAGGTGGTTCTTACCAACACGATGTTCCTACCAAGATGGCGCCACTGGCCCGTGTGGTGTCTGAGTGAGTGTACCATGAAGCTCAGAAGAAATGCTGCGGAGGTTCTTGGAGATGCGGCAAGGGAAGCTGGCGACAAACACATGGGAAGAAAAGTGGGAACCATGTGAATGTGCACTGGAGGCTTTCTCTCTGGGCCTCACCTCCAGAGGGACTGTGTCTGAGTACACCCCACTCAGGAACGTAAGCCCAGCAGACCTGCGGCTCCATCTCCACAGATTTTCCAGCTCAGTGATTGTTGTTGGTTTTATTTTTTTCTTTTTTGGCTCCATAGCTCCAGAGGAGATGAGTTAGAGTTTTCTCCTGGATGTTGTAGGCACTGCCTCTGCTTCATCCCAGTAGTGGGCGCCATTTTCCCTCTCTCCACCCCTCCCAGGCGACACCCTGCATTTCTTAGAGCGGTATATAATTTCCCCTGAGAGGGACTCTGTGTTCTCTGGCTGCATTAGCCTTTACATATTTCCAGTTGAACCCTTCTCCCCTTTTGGTCGTACCTCTGCCTCCTTCCTCCCCTTGGCCCCTGAAGCACTTTTTCTCAGCATTTTATTTCCTCCTCGTGCCTCCTCCACTCCCACCCCAGTGAGAACATCTCTGTGGATGTCTTACAGCGTTATTTTTTCCACCAGAAAACACATTTCCAAGGGCCTTTGTGACTTGTGAAAATTCCTTCCAAACCTGTCTCCTGGAAACAGGATGGCAGATGAAAGATTTCCTCATTAAAATTGGACACTTTAAAGACGCATCCAGTAAAAGCTCCAAAAATCCTCAGTGGGCTCCGTCCAGCACTGTGCTGGTCAGGGGCCTGCGAGGGAGGCCTGAGCTTCAGGAGGGGCAGGGCCCGGGACACCAGGGTTCTGTCCTCTATCTTTAGGACACAGAATTCCACCATGTCCCACAGGGAGGTCCGGCCTGCAGGACCCGCTGTCTACACTCGGTGACCATGGCTGCAGCGGCTGGGGTGCAGGGTGCCTGCAGGGCCTCCGGAGCGGCCCTACTTGGAGCAGGAATGTGATTGATGGACCTAGACGCTGCTCAGGGCTCAGGATGGAATTCCACGCTGTGATTTCGTATTTGGGCCCCTAAGGTTTGATTATGCAGCTGGGCGGCGTCCCGTCTAAGAGGCAGCTCTATTGGTGCGAGCCAGTTTCCGGCTGGGGGTTTCGCTGGACAAACAGCCTGCAGCCTGAGCTCAGAGGAAACTCCTGGGCAGGCAGGGCCCGAGGAAACTGGGGCCTGGGAAAGCGGTTGTCCAGCACAGGCCGAAAGTGGTGGTGGGGGTGGTGCCACAGCAGCCCCTGCTGGTGGCCAGACATGGTCACTGTCCCTCTGGAGACACCCAGAGGGAAGGTGAGCATGAGAGGTCAATTCAAGCAGGTGACTCGGGGAGGGTGACCTCACCTGGGGGCTGGAGGAAGCCCCATCTGTTAGTATGTGGGGTCCCTGTAGGTGGTCTGGTCTTGATAGATGACCTCACCCTCCTCAGGGTGGTTCTGAGGAGAACTGACAGGAAGCCCATTCCCACTTAACTGTATTTGGGTCCTCAAAGGAGAGGCCTCCATGCCACCCGCGGCCCCTTCACCTTCGGACCTGGGGTACCTCCGGCTCTGCTCCCCCAGTAGCTCATGACGCACCTCTGGTACTGGACGGGCTAAGGACCAGCTGTCTTTTCCAGGCTCTCATTTGTTCCCATTCACGAATTGGTCAGGACAACTGGTGAAGGTGAAAGATTTTTGCTAACTTTAGGATAAAAAGAAAAGAAAAGGAGATGCAGGGCCGGGGATGTAGCTCAGCGGCCCAGTGCCTGCCTGGTAAGTGTGAGGCCCTGAGTTTAGTTCCCAAAAAGAAAATAGAAAATAAATAAACAAAGGAAAGAAAAGAAAAGGAGATCTGCAAAAAGAAGTCCTCAGGGAGAAAAGGGTGTTTTGAAGGAAAAAGAGAAGCGCCCTGCAAGCAGGACTGACCACTGCAGGACAGGCCAAAGTCGGTTACTATGTCTTATTAAATGCCTTGACAGATGGTCACCGGCTCCCTAGTCCCATATAGCTGATTTGGTTTCTCAGTGTTGCCCACAGAGGGCAGCACTCAGGTCCTCACAAAGAAATGACTCCTCTCTGGAAAGTTAGAAGCACAAAGCCAGTGAATACAAGTAATAGTGAATGATGATGCAAGAAACTCAAATATCACGAGGATGAGAGAGTTCCGAATGGACACTGAAGTACTGGCAGAGAAAGGGCCATGGGGAAAGCATCTGGGAAGAAGGGACTCTGCAGACAGGGAGACCAGAGTTTGCATCCTGTCTTCTGACTCATACTTGGAGCAGGTGGCAGCCCCTCTAAGCCTCAGTTTGCTCACCTGACACAGGAACATGGTAATCAGGGGAGGTCTGAATAGTGAGAGTTAGGAAGGTAATAAACCCAGATCTCCAGCTGTTCCCTATGATTTACTTATTTTTAAAAATTTTTTTTGAGAAAAGGTATCCATATAGCCCAGACTGGCCTTGAACTTGCTGAAACCCTCTTACCTCACCCTTTCAATTTATGTCACAGGCCAATGCAGGTCAGAGGGTTCCACTTGAGGAGAGACCTAGGGATCCCGACTCTTCACTTGGTAGCCACCGTCTCAACGTACATCCCTTACTTTTGCTGTAGAAGGAGATGTATGTATAGCACTAGGTCTGTATTGACCTGAACCCAATCTAGTGACAAGAGAAGTTGGAAGTTTAATTGCCTTCTTATGTACACAGGCTGGGAAAAAATGGAATTAGTGAACACTCAGTCGTCTCTGCCATTGCACACGTTGGAGTTTAGCTAATAATAGCGCTGCAGTTGTTCTTATCTATAGGAATGGGCATGGAGCGGATGGCAAAGAGTGAATGCACAGAGAAACCTGGACTTCAGAGGAGGAAACTCAAGGTTAAACAAGGGTGCATCCTCTAGCTTCTCCACGGAAGGAGCGCCTTGCTGTGTGACCAACTCTGATGGATGCAGGTGGCTGAGTGCTTTCAGCTCGCCTCCTTGGGTCATGCCTACTCACTTCTGGCAGCGGAGCTCCTGGACTAAGCAGCAGGTAACAGGAGGACAGAAGGGAATCCTGAAGGTGGGTGACTAAATGAGAATCGTGATCACTGGAGCAGTCAGCTCTGTGCCTGGTGATCACGAACGTGGGCGGCAGGGAAGAACGAGGACTTACACGGCTCCTGATGAGGATCCTGGTGGAGTCAGAGGAAGAGAGTTCCCTTTGTCACCCCTTCCAAATGTGGTGGCAACACTGGATTCTCCAGAGGCCTGCAGCTGATAAGTCTGCCTAGGGTATTTATAGAAAACCCCATCCAAAAGCTGATAATGGACAGAGATTTTATTTTAGCAACCTCATCACCTGAAAGAAGCCATAGAGGAAGCACCTGGGCAGGCAGAAATATCTAGATCTACTGTGTACGTGGCAGTAGACTTGTGCCGTCTATTACTGTAGACTACCGCCGTTAGCGACTCCCGGGCACCCAGGTGAGGGGCTCGTGTGGGGAAGATCTTCCACCAGCAGCCTTCTGGCTCGCCTTGCTTGGCCTAACCTCTCGAGGTCCACGATCACATTCTCCTGGGGTTCCTGCCAACAGATCTGTCTTGGTGTGCGTCCCTTTTCCACTGAAGTGGTGACAATAGTTTCCCAGTTAACTAACCCCGGCTTTCAGCCTGCAGGCCACAGGGCGGGGGTGAACATCTTGAAGAGTATGCACCCCATTTTGTGAGGCTTTGGGGGGGGGTGTCCATAGTCTTCAAACAAAAAGATGACCAAAGCCACTGAAAATTAAGGAGATGTGAGTGTGGGTGACCAGAACCTGGATCCACAGCATGTGAAACTGTCTTAGATAGCAGCTTGGAGATGACTAACAAAGCTGAAGACACACCTGCATTCCAGCCTCAATATTCCGCTTCCAGAAATTCACAGGTGTTCACAAGGAGGTGAGGACAAACACATTCACGGTCAATTTTATGAGATAGCAAAGCATCAGGATAATTTTAGATATTTGGAATAGCCTAAAAGTCTATTAACAAGGGGATAGATAAATGAACTCTGCTATATCACTCAGTAGACTTCTACACAATCACAAATAATAGATGTATCAATTTTAGTAAATCTCAAGAATGTAGTAGTGAGTGCAAAAACAAACACTGGAAGAGACATATTAGTATAATTTAACTCTTAAAAGACACAAAAATGGTACTCTGTTTAAGCATATATAGAAAAATAAAAAACACACAACGATTAACTTTATATATCAGTTTGGCTGGGTCACAAGGTGCCTAGATTAAATACCATCTGGAGATGTGTCTGTGAAGGTATTTCCGGGTGAGAGTAGCATTCCATTCGGTAAAACGCAAGGCCTTCTCCAACAGGAGCGGCCATCTTGCAATCAGCAAAAGACCTGAAGAGAACAAAAGGTGAGATGGAGGGAGGGATTTGGGAGAGTTTCCCCTTTACACACACACACACACATACACATACACACACACACACACACACACACACGATTGTTCCACAAATCTAATACAGAAAGGACAGTTGTCATCTTCAGAAAGGTATAAAAGATGAAGGAGGAATTCAGAAGACAAGACTTAAACAACCTGTGCTGTTGTGCTTATTCAAACAAAAGGCATCTGAGTGAAATATAGAATATGCTAATAGACCTTGCATCGATGATTTTTTTTTTTTGTAGAACTGGAAACAGCCCAGGGTTGCACACACACTGGTCAAGAGCAGTACCCCAGTTCTAATTTATGAATGTTTGCCACATTGTTTTCTATACATGTATGTCTGAGATACATCATAATAAAAAAAAGTTTAAACAGTTTTAAAAAGGCATCAAGAAACTTTGGCTCTGGTCTGAATTCAATGAAGCTTACTGTTTATTAGAAATAAATCTGAGGCTGGGTGGGGTGGCACATGCCTGTAATCCTAGCACTGGGATTATGTGGTAGACAAGGTTCTTCCTCAAAGAAAAGTGGTCTCCCACTTCCCCCTTCACTAAATAATCTCAGCTGCAGTGGCCTATCTGAGAGGGGACTCCTCGTGGGATAATGTCCTCTGTAAGCACGTCTACAATGAACGCCCAGGTATACACCCTCTTCACGTGCATTTGGGTTTTACAGTGCCATTATTAGCATCAAGGTCACGCTCCACATGTTCATCACCGGCATGCACAGGAGTGCAGGTTGATTTGTTTTTGTTTGTTTGTTTGTTTGCTTTAAGGGGCCGAGAATCAGATCCAGGGCTTCACACATGTCAGGCAAATGCTCTACCACTGAGCTCCACCGTCAGCCCCCGGATTGCTTCCTTCTAACCAGGCTGGAGTCTCTATTCAGGGCCCTCTGTTAAGGAGCCCGCTTCCTGCCCACCAGCGAGTAAGGACAGCTTGTTTGAAGAACTATCAACAGCTGCCACTGCTCTGTCGCCCTGCGCAGGAGATTTGTAAACCGAGGACATCAGAACAGCTCACGCATTCTCAGTCCTGAACTTACTCAGCTTATTTAACCACAATGTGTCAGGAGACCCGATTTAGCATAGCTTTAAGCAAAAAAAGAGGGATTTATTTATAGCTAATCTCAATGGAGTGAGTGTGGTGGGTCCTGGCACTCGAAGCGCATCAGCAGGACCATCTCGAGGTTTGCGCTGCACCTGTGTCACTGTGTCTGTCTCCAAACTCCTCCAGGGGTTGGCGCAGAAGACAGTTCCGGACTCACGTCCTTCCAGCGCTGGGTGTAAGAGGCAAAAGAGGAAACAGTGTAACACCGCCCACACCCTTGGAGGCGCTCCAGCTGGACACGCTGGGTCTCCTGTCAGCGTGGGGATGAGGGTTTTACAACCCACCAATCCTGAGCTCAGGCACATTTTGGCAGTAGCGGGTGAGGCAGGGTGCAGGGATGTGACCTCATCAGAATCTATGACAATGGTGTGGAAGAGCAATTCTCTGAGGAAAGAAAACCTGCAGTTACCGAGAAGAGAGAAAGGCAGCCTGGGAAACGAAGTCCGAGTCCACCCAAGGGAGTAGCTAGGGTGTGACGCTCCCAAGTCTTCTGCACAGGGTGGCGGCATCTCCAGAGAAGTGAGTTCAGTGTCCTCACCACCACGCCCTTCTAAAGATGCATGGGCAGCATGTGAGGGGTGAGAATGGCCTTGATGGCACCATGACAGAAGTTCCCACAGCTGCATGGCAGCCTGGGGCTTCCTCTAAAATTAGCCAGACTCTTCCCCTCTCTGCCACCACTGCTTCCTCTGTTTCTCTGCTCTCTCACCCCCTCCTTTCTTTCTAGAGGTTATAACCTTCACCCTTACAACCTTCCCTGGCGATCATTTAAGAAATATACCTGGCTTCTTCAGAGCAAAACCTTGTATGTCAGGGTAGAAACGGTGAGTGACAGGAAAATTGCATGTTAATCTCACAAGCATATGTACAGAAGTTCTAAACAAATCATTAACAAACAAAATCCAGCAATGTATTGGGTTGCTGATACTTGACCATTTTTGACTGACAGAAAACATTAATTTCATATACTCCAGTCAAATAAAACATTCCGTTATGAAGTTGGTTTGGACCCAGAGCGATGAAGAGAGTTTACCATTTCCTATTCTCATTTTAATATTTCGGTGAATGACAGACTTAAAATATATGACCTAATAATTCAAGATTAAAAGCTTCTGAATAAACTAGGAATGGAAGGGAACTATCATTAACCTGCTGAAGAATAGTTCATGAGACTTAAAAACTATTTCCTCATAATTAAATCAGTGGTGGATAGTAGAAGCTAAATTCCTCCCTGCTAGAGAGGGAAATTGCAAATGATGAAGAGAAAAGCCTAGAAAGAACCATGTAGAACTGGATTCTTATTAGAAGCATCAGCGTGAAACTCATGTTGAGCTTAATAAAGATGCAAATGAATAGCTACAGACATAATTATAGATTTGTGTAGATGCACGGGATTATGTTACATATATTCTCAGTTGTCTGCTGAGAGAGTTAGAAGCAGTAACGTGCAATTCTAATGAGCACACAAATCACCCAGATATTGGTTTCCGATTTCCAATCTCCAGAAGATAAAAGGAATCATGACTCATTGAGAAATGGCCAATTTTAAGAGTAGGGCAAGGAAAATACAACTAGGCTTACAGCACACTGCATTGTGAGAAAGCAGGAAAACAAATTTTTAATAAAAAGGATAGGGCTATGTCAGAGGACAAAGGCGTCAGCCTCAGAGAGCTCCAGTGACCAACCTGAGACAATCTGAGCAAAAACATAAATAACATAGTATAGCCCAAAGTATAAAAAAGCCCCACGATGGCACAGGCCTATAATCCCACCATTTGGGAGGATGAAGCAGGACAATCAACATGAGTTCAAGGTCAGCCTGGGCTTCCGCTGCATAGTGAGAGCCTGCCTCAAAAAACCCAGTAAATAAATAAACAAATATCTATACTGATAAACATAAATCATTAAACACACAAAGAGTGGTAAAGACAAGTCTTCTATACAGAAGAATTTCAGGTAATACACCAGGGTGTGGAAAAGTACAATGAATGTTTAAATTTAAAACAATTTTACAATAAAAGACACATTGCAAATTCCCTCAAAATCTTTCCTCTCGCTTTGAACGCACTTTATCACATCATTCTTGACACTTTTTGAAGCAGTTCCAACACTGCCCTCTCATGCATGTCTTTGTGAGGTATGATTTTCAAAAAATATGGTGCATGATGCTTTCGAGTGCCACGCGGTGGAAATGCAGGCTTGTACATTGATTACGTCATGTTGTCAGCCACCTTATTCACAGCTAAAGACACTCATGAAAAAGGACTTCCACAGCTGCTTCGGGAAGTCACAAGAACAATGGGACATAAGAAGCACTCTGAGGGGAATTAATGACAGCGTTCTTTTAGAAGAAGTAGTGGTTCTGAACAGGTCCAGAGTTCAGCTACTAGTTTGGTTTTGACATGAATATTACCTCATGTCAGGCTTTAACAATGGTGCAGACTGGGAGGAGTGAATGGGGATGGTATGCACTACCTGTGCAACTTTGTTATAAATCTAAAATTATTCTAAAATGAAATAATTTACAAAAGATTCCCTTCAAATGAAGACAACTATGATGATGACTTAAAGATTTTAATTAGCACTATAAGAAAGCAAACAAGCCAACATTTGTTAGAATCTAAAAGAAAAATCTTAAATGTTATTAATATATGCTTCTTCACATAGACATAGAAAAAGCAAAAACAATAGAAAAACCAAGAGAACTAATAACCCTTCCGTCAATTGCTATCAGCACATGCATGCATAGCATACATGCAACAATCAGAAAATATAGTTTTCTTAAGGATTTCTTTATAATATCAATAAAATGGGTAATTCGTCGAAGAGTAAATCCAACATGAAGTTTCCAAGGTATTTATAAAAAATGTAATGTTTGTGTTGAAAGTTATAAGAGAAATTGAATAAATGGAAGGCTACGCTCTGCTCATGGTGCGAAAACTGCACCATAAAGATGTCATTTTTCCAAATATTTATGTATGACTTAGTGCAATTTCAGTCAAAATCCCCTCAGAATTGTGCAGGGGGCAGTTTTTAGGGGTCGCTCATTTCCTCCACAGGTAGGCCATAGAGAGAGCTCCACAGAGCAGTGACCAGCACCAACGGCCTCAGCGTTTCTCTGTCATCACCCCTGTGTGATGTGCCTGTGTCCTGGCCCCATTCACCACAAAGGTGAGTTTTGGGTCAGCCTATGACTGGGAGGGATTTTGACATGATCTAGGGTCTGTGTTTTAAAGAGGCACAAAGGAGAAACTTAATTCTTGCTATTTCTATTGCTCAGGAACCAAAGTCTCATCTACTTTGGGATTCAGCCAGCCAGGACATCTTGAGTAGCCCCACCAGTGGAAAAAATGCTTTCATTCAATTCCATGGGTTCATAAGTCAGTATGCTGCTCAGTTCTCCCCTGACTTCATCTTCTATTTTTCTCCATCACTCCACCATTGGGGATAATGTCCTACAGGAAAAACTTACATTCTAAAATGTGCATTTCATCTTCTTCCAATATGGAAAAGCAGGCTCAGTGAAGAAGGAAGAGGAAGCATCTACTGCCAGCTTTCCACTTGGCCACCAGCCATGGAAAGGCATCCAGGAAGAATCTAGTTGGAAGATGACTCTATCAGGCTGGATCAGAAGTTTATGGCTGGCAGCGCACACTGCAGACGCCACGTGACCTGCTCCGAGAAGAGCCAGCCACTGCTCCCTGCTTCAGGGTCTGCACCTCTTGTGTGCTGGGAGTGCCATGACACAGCTCAGTAATGAGCCCCAACAACTGCACCCACATCTACTCAGCACCTCATAATTTGCAAATAAATTTACTGCAAAAAAAATTACTTTATTTGATACAAATAACAACCCTCTGGCTGTTGCCAATGGAGAAATTCGGGGAGATGCTATTTTTTTGGTCAGGCAAACAAACTCCTCCAGTAATCAACTAGTAAGTAGACAAGCAAGAAATAACTTTCAGATTTTTAAAAAATGACTACCCTGCACTATTGTGTCTCCACACACTCCCTACAGTGTGGGTTCTCTGGTGTTATCCCAGAATCCTCCACATGCTTCTCCCTTTGCAAGCTGCAGTTCAGGAGTGCTCAAGACGCCTGACAGGAGCAATCTTGTTCATCCAAAGGCAGAGAGAGGTAAGTGGTTAGTGAACAGGCAGGACTGGGCGAAGGTCTGAGCGAAGATCTTTTGGTAACTTACTCACCTGGCTACAGCTAATAGGAAAGGCAACGTCTCCACACTAGGATTTTGGGGCGGTCTTCTAGCTCCTGCTTACAGAGGCATTATCTGGCCAACCTACTACTGACACCTTGTGGCAAGAAATAGAACCCCTGTCACGACGGGTTCCTATACAGCATCACAGTAGGCAAGGCTTGGCTCAGGGTTAGGAGCCACCAGACCTCCTCCGTCCCTTCAGGCTCACCTGGCAACCCTCCTCTCCGCACCCACAGCATCAAAACTGCTACGGGCTGGCCTAAGCCCTAGTGGGCTCTGCCGGGTCTCCTCAGGGCTGTGTCACTCTAAGACATAGTGGCCCTCTAGGTGGCACCTGCTGCCCAAGGCAGAAATCAGCACACACAGCGCTCTCCAAACAACTGCCAACAAATAAGGATTTGCTAAAGAAATGGGCAGACACCTAAACAGTGGTTCCACTTGGAGACCCCTTCTCAGTGGCTACGAAGGGCCCTCTAGCAGAAATGGAGGCTGTCATGAATGGACCTTTGTGAACACCATCAAGATAAATAACATTTTAGTGGTGTTTGGGAAAATGTTCAGGAACAACACCTTCGGTTACCTACCACGTGGAATCTCACTCGTGACCTTAAACCTCTGCCTTTCAGTCTGAGTTCAGCCTACACCTTGATCCAAGTAATTGTGAGTGTTCTGTCAGCAAGAAGTCACTTGGAATTCCAGGAAGATTCTACTAACAGTGACAGGAAATGGGTGCTGGGGTCTGAATTCAAACCAATTTAACAGAAGCATCTAACTGCAGAGAGTCTTGCCACTGGTTTAAAATGTAGTGTGTCGTGACTTCAGCTGAAGGTGTTTTTAATATTGCTTACAGCAGTCCTCAGTGCGGCTGAGACTCGCTCAGTTAGCTTCGTAAGGACGTGAACAGGTTCCATCTGAAAAATCATACTATGGAGCCGCAGATCATGTAATTCCAGCCTTCTGTTTCCCGACCAAGAAGACGAACAATCCTGGATTTCTCAGTGTGGTCTGTGAACACACAGGCATCGTAAGTATGTGGGCTCATTAAAAGAAGCAGCTGAGGCCTGGGATCGGCACTTTCACTTATTTTTTGTGTAATTCTTGTGCACATCTGTCTGAGCACCATGAAACCAAATGACATAAGGTCTAAGATCTATTTATCCCACCTGTGCATCAGGCACTGCCATAGGAGATCCTTTTCCTGGAGGAGGCCACTGTCCTCCTGAGAACCAGGACAAGTGAACAGAAAGGCATGGCCAATGGCAAGTCCAGTGGGAGAAAGGAGGAGCGTGTGGGCAGCTCTGCCTGGGGTACCAGCCAAGGAAGGGACGTTGGAGTCCTGTGTGGATCCACGGGTTCTCCAGCGTGCAGGGTGCTGCTGAGGAGGAAAGGGGCTCCACAGGCCTCTGGAGCACGCGACCTTCCGCTTCCGCCCCAGCCTGGGACGGTGAGCCCTCGGCAACCCCACCCCGACAGCGAGGCCAGCTCGTGTAAGAGGAGAGGGACACGCTGAAGATTAGCTTGCGGTTTCCATTTGATCCAAAAATGGATCCAAAGCTCTGGTAATCTCATCCTCTCCTTCCAAAGAGGTCAGATCTTTGCACAGAGAGTCTCTGAGGGCCCTGTGCCGTGTCATCACAGCAGGCACGGGGAAGGGCTCTGGGGAAGAGCCAGGAAGCGTCCACAAAAGCCAGCCCAGAATTTGGTGTCAGCAAGTTACTTTCTTAATAAAGGACACTTAAAAATTAACAACTGTTTATTTTCTTCTTACTTTCCTTAACAGCTCCCTTTTCCATCTCCTCGATTGCCTAATATTTACAAGTATTTTCTGTGGCATTTGGGAAAATGTTCAGAAACAACACCATTGGCAATCTCACTCATGTTCTTAAATCTGCCCTCCACCTCGTGGCGTGGGTTCCGCCGACATTGATCCACGGAGCGGTCATCCTGGTCACCCCGGTCCCGTGGTCGGGGCTGTATACTGAGAAAGAGCAAAGGGAGGGGAGGGCCGTCCCATCCATCTGGTAGTGGTGCGCTGAGGAAGTAGTGGGTCTATTGGCTCACAAAAGCCAACTGTAAATTTATCACTTCTAAATGTAGATATTATTTAATATTACCCACATTTTAAATTTAAGTCATTTAAAATAAAGGTAAGCAATGCTGAAAGTGTATTGCTTTTAGCTCTTTTCCTACATTACATTATTCTCCATGCTCGTTCTTGCATCTGCTCTGTCTGGAGGGTGAAACCATTACATAACGTGTGTGCCACTCACGCCTTGCTAACTCTACTGACATCATACTGATGATCTGAAATCTGTCATGGTGAGAATATTTACAAGACGGATGTCAATTGGCAAATGCTAGAAATCAGGTCTTGATGTATCGTTTTGTTGTTTGCCTTGACTGAAGAAAATGATGGAAAGTGTTAATAACGAGGATTAAATTTAAAAGTGTATCATATCAATGTCTGTGACATGGTGACTGACACAAAATGTGGAGGAAAGATCTTCCCAGCATTTGAACATTGTTATCTGATTTAGGAAAGAAGTCACTCATGACATTGATAAATGAGCTAAGTTCCAACCTATGTCTTGCTAGTTTCACTTTTATCTCATTCATTAACACAGTAGAAAACATTACTCAACCTTAGTGCCAGAGCTATACTCAGTCAGCGTTTGCAGCCAGATCTGGCTCCAAGAACTCAGCAAAAAGCAACAAAAGCATTCAGTGAGAGTCAACTGGCTCTATGGAATTTAGCTCGGTGTTGCATATTTTATTATTATTTGTAAATTGTTTGCTATATGATCTTTGTGATGGCAAAATTCATAATGAATTTATGTGCATTTGTGCAAAGCACACACCCCCTCCACCTTGGAGTCTGTGATTAAACTTACCAGCGCAGCATTAATCTCCCCTGAACTTTACATCTTTTTTTTTTTTTTTTTTTTTTTTGGTACCGGGGATCGAACTCATGACCATGTGCTTGCAAGGCAGGCACTTATGCCACTGAGCTAAATCCCTAGCCCTGAACTTTACATCTTTGGGCTACAGTGCATATCCATCAAAGCAGCAAATGCTTCTGTTGTTTTCATTGCCGTAGGGGCTGCAAGAAGGAGCACTAGACTGAGAGTCCACAAAGACTCAGACTGTCACCTCGACACTGCCACTCACGAGTTGCATGTCACTGGATGGATCCATGTTTCTCCATACCTCAGCCTCCTAGGCACAAAACTGAAGGTGCTGAGTAATACAAAGCACCAAGGCCTGACTGGCTCTCAAATGTCACGACTCATCTTCAGTGCACAGTGTCGTCTGTGAGGCCACCGACAGGTTTAAAGTGTGCTGTTCTGTGTGGTCACTGTACCGTCCATAGAGATTGCATGAAGGGCGGGTCACCAATGGGGGAAAGAAGCCTCACGCACAGTGAGTGCTTTCCAAGCCGTGTCTGAGGTGAAATGACAAACCTTTGCCTGTAGGGATGATAGTGAAACACTAAACACGCTCCTCGAGCAAGGACCCTGCTGTCCTACTGCCCCCAGTGCCTGCCCCGTCTGCTTGAGACTCAGCCTTTTCTGTTCCACAGAGCTTGGGCTCCGAGTCCTCCCACGTGGCAGGAGCAGAGAGCCAAGGCAGCGTGGTAACCCAGGCGGCACCCTGGGCACCCCTCACAGGGTCATGACCGACACCTAGAAAACACAGGAAGGCTCCCAGAGCTCCTCTGCAGCCTTCTCGGCCCTGCGCAGGCAATGGTTAAGCGAGGAGGGCCTGAGCCCAGCCAGCCAATTGATTACAGTGCACAGGAAGTGCAGGCCTCTATCTCTGCCCATTGGGGAAATCCATTTTCAATTCTGACTCCAATAAGGAAGTGATTCTTCCTGCCAAAAGGAGCGGAGTACAACGGTCCCCACCCTCGTAGCTCAGCAGAACCAAAAGACAGGATGCAGACACCAAGGGCTGGTGGCCAACAGGACCTGGGCGGCGGGCAGAGGAGGCAGCTCGACAGAGGCAACCCACACTGAAATGCAGGATCAGTCCAAGGAATGCTACCTGGCGTGGAGCAGGACTAGCACGGATGCAGAGAAAGATCTGCAGGGCCTGAGTCCAGATACACGGCCACCGCGTTGCCTATAGGTTCCTCGGCAAGGAGCATGGGGAAGGGTACCGGAAGCTCCGGAAGTACACTGCACACTTTTAGGGTGCTGCCTATGTTTAAATTGATATAAAAACCATATAGACTTCTATCCTAGTTTTCTATCTTTATAAAGTCCCAAGTTGAAGAAGCTCTCCAGAAATTGTTTCAGGTTGACCACTGGCCAAGGAAGGTGCCGGTGCTACAGTCAAACTCTTGAATCTGACACTTAGTGGGAGCTGCCCTGCCCCTTCCGCTCACCGGCATTGCACCTTTAGGAGGCCTGATGCCCTCTAGGTGAGGGACAGTCCCTAGGGAGAGGACCACCAGGGAAGCAGAAAGCTCCCGCATTTCTATCCAAGGGAATGCCATGAAGGGAACTGCCTACAAAGGTGACAGGGAGCTGAGAAGCTGCACAGGGGACAGTGAGGCAGTCCTGAGGATGGAGCCACTGGGAGGGCTTTCCAGAGGGGACAGGAGACGTGGAAGGAAGAAACTGCTGCTGGGAAGCTGTCTTAGGCAGGGCCAGAAGGGAAGAAACACCTCCCCAGTCTCCCACGAGCTGAACTGAGCTAGGCTCAGGTCCCCGGCTCACAGAGCAGAGCAGAAAGGTGAGGAATGGATCTGAGGCCCAGAGCCAGCACTCGGACTAGCATTTAATCCCGGAAGTAACCCCAGGAAGAGGTGTTACCATTTCCATATTACTAGTGGAGAAACCTCAGAGACACCCCACACCAACACAGCCAACAGCACACAGCAGTCCGTGGTGGTGCTGGGGCAGAAACGTAACTTGTCCATCTGTCTACCTGCAGGCTGTCCATTCTCCTAGCTTGGCCCCACAGTGGTGTGAGGGCTGGGGATGTCTGTTGAGATGGTCCTTCTGAACCAGATCCAGGGTAGGTGTCCTAACCTCCTGCTCGCTCCTGTGCCAGGAGCCAATCAGGGTGCCACATGGTGCTCTGGCATGCGAGGAAGCCGGCGTGGGCCAGGACTGCCAGCCAGGGGGTGGACTGGTGGAGGGTCTCTCCCAGCCTCCCTGAGCCTCCATGGTAGGCCTCTGCGTACTCTTCAGAAGGACGGAGCCATGGGCCAATGCGTTGGTAGTGCCAGCTAATTATCTAGGCCTCCTTCTGTTCCCTGGCAGCCCACCCCTGCTGGACGGGCCGGTGTCCTGCGCTCCTGATGTCAGATGGCCTGGCTCCCCCTCTCAGGGGGGCTGGTATTTGGTTGATCCTTCAGGCTCGCATTTGGCTCATAAAACACAAACATCTGCTGGGATTCTGGTTGGCCAGCAGCAGATTCAGAGCAGAGAGGAGGCGAGGAAAGGGGACAGTGGACTCAGAGACAGCCTTTCGGAGGGAGTTAATCATATCCTGGGTGATGGGGAGACTTTATTAAGCCAGATGCCCGATCAGCACCCCGAAAAGACAAGCAGAAGATGAATTTTTCATGGAGTTTTGTTGGAGAGCCGGAGGTAGAGTCTGTGGGTGCTTTTCCTCCTTTGCTTCGCTTCCTCCAACTGTTCCCTTTTCTCACCAGTTGGCTATTATTTTCTAACGCATTTTGATAATTACTTTATCAATCAAGAAAGATAAACAAAAGCCTAAAAATACATCTGAGTGAATGAGTTCCCGGAGCCAACTCATCTTCAGTAGTGTGATTTTTATGATTTTTTTACATGGATGCTTGGGAGACAGCGTAAGTCCATTCCTCGCTAATTGCTGGTATGGGGGAGCCCACCGACCCTCCCCTGCTGTCCGGGGCCTCCCATCCACAGCCAAAGGACTCAAATGAGTTAAGGAAACAATAGACTTGGACAAAACCTCTGCCCCTGTATTTCTTGCCTAAAGCTTTTACCCTCACTAGAATGACTCTCTGCCTTTGATTTTCTTATTAAATCAACAGTTTGCCGGGTCAAAAGTGAGAGAGCACTTCGCATGCTCATAGGAAAATGCAGACTTTATACCATTGCAACTGTGCAGGAAAAAAGCTTCCAGTTTCTCAATGAAGTGAGCCAGTGTTTCAAAAGCCAGATGTTGTCCAGCTATGTCCTGTGAATGACTGGGTGGAAACCAGCCCCCTGACCTGTGCACAGCTCACCAGGAGGCATGGACAGCCCTGGGAGAAGCTCGTAAGCACTGCACTGGAAGGAACACTGCTCAGTCCTAAATCCAGATTGGTGGGCTGAACAAGTCATCACTGTAGAATCACCCAAGGGATCGGTGGGGAGGCTTTCATGACCTGGGCTCCTACGCCCCCAACCACCCCCACCCCCATTTTTATTTCCCAAAGTAACAGGAGCCCCTGCCGGGAGGGGTTATGGATATTCTTTCTCATCAAGAATAACACAGGACAAACCTACCCAGTGACTGTTCCCAACCACCCATAGCAGGTACTGTAGGAATATCAGACCTGAAGGAAACCATCCAATTTATAGCTAGCTGATCACATAAAAGCCATCAGGAGAATCATGAAGTAATTCTCCATATGGTGCCCCGAGGCTTCCAAAAACTATATGAGAAAGGGCTTGGAAGGAATTCTTTCCTTTTTGGAGACAGGGAAGGTGAAAACCAAGCATCTGTGGCAACCTGGAAAAGATGCTCTTCCTGACACCCTTGCCCTCTTCTCCCCAAGGTGGCCTGCAGGGTCCGTGGGTGACAGCCAGGGTTGCAGGGTCACCGCATTGGCCGCTTAGGCGTTTCCATTAACCAAGCTTATGTTTTCTAGCATAAATGAACTCTATAGTTACATTGTGTGGAGGCTTCAGGACAAGGTTTGCCAAATGGAAAAACATTTGGAGGTTGGGAAAATATCTTGCACATAAATTACTGAAGGCGCAGAGAATCTAAAAGAGGGATGAAATCAGAAGCCAAGGAAAAGCCGGGAGAATGCCAAAGTAAAAATGGAGAGAGAGACAGAGACAGGGAAGCAAAGTAATGATTTCTCCTAATGACCTGCCTTCAGCCCGAAAGGCAAGTTGCTAAGCTATGTTTGAGTCCCATAAAAGTCATGTGCATGAGCACGGGGAAATAGCCTGTAAGAGGCTAGATCAAGCCCCATATTTCATCCTTTCTGAGTGGAGTCCCTATTGATTATGCTAAGTGCTGGCCACCAGTAAGAAATACAAAAAGTCCATTGTCTTTGACTGTGGCAGAGGCCAGTCACACACTTGTTAATTTCCTGATTTATGACCCTAAAGAGATGGAGCTGAGAGTGGTTCTTCCTCTCCCACTCTGTCTGCTTCTTGCCCTCTCTCTTTTTTTTTTTTTTTTGGTGGTGGTGGAAACTATTAAAACAGAGGCAGACCAGGAAGTTTGTGATAAAGGAAAGCCAGGCTCTTGCCTGACACACAATCTCTCTCTTGGCTTAAGTAAACTTGCTCCTTCAAGGCTTGCCATCAACAGGGTCCGGCTCACGTTTCACCACTAAATCTGAGTCAACAATCTCTAATCTGGACACTGGGTTCAGAATCCAGGCTCGGGTTGCACTTGGAAGCTGACGGCAGGGACAAGAGCAGAGAAAAATACGGCCTTTGTTTCTGGTTTGATCGTCCCCACCAAGCCGAGCTGAGGTCATGTGTCATTTTCTGTCATCAACAAGATAAAAGTTTGCACCTTTCTGGCCCTGAAATGTCTCTCCTGCCATTTATGTTCAGGCCAAGAAGCTCTCTGCCTCCGCACTGGAGGGCCAAGTTTGTGGAGGGCTTAGATTTGGAGTCCTTTTCATCTTTCTGACATGTGATACCGTGACATAGGCAGCCCTCGCAGGGTTGCTATGCAGATATACAATTTCTGAAAAGTTACACCCGGAAAACGAAAACCCTGGGCTGGATTAGCATTTCACAAAGAACAGGGGTAAAATGTGTAGCAGTTAGGTTAAAAAGCTAAAAAAAAAAAGTGAATTAAAGTTTCATGAAAACAAACTCTCTTTAGAGGATCAATAAGTGTAAAAGTATCTCATTGCGTTCCTGGCTTGTGGTCCTGAGCCCTAATCCAGCTACTGTATGTGGCAGTCTGTAGCCACACGTTGAAGAGGGGGAGAAAGGGTTTGGTTGGGGCTTGGGGGTGCTGGAGAGTGTGAAATTCAAAGGGCTTCAGTAGGGTTCTGCTGTTTTATACAATTTTTCTTTTTTCCTGTCTGTAATTGTTTTCCTGGTTTTTATTTTGTAGTAATCCTTCCCTTTTGTTTAAATAAACCTAGAAAGAAGGGAGAAAATACCTTGCACTGTAAAGATTCTGGCTAAATATAGTCAGTATTCACTTTCCTTTTCTACAACAAGGTCAAAGGACATGCCTTCCAGATCGCCTTCCTTTTCCTCAAAAATACTTTTTGCAAGGATTCCCAACACCAGAAGTGAGAAATTATTTTAAATGGAACATTTAAGTGGAATGTGACGTGCTTCCATGAGACTTAAGGGAAAATAATTCAAGGTTGTCATTCTTATGCCCAAGACCCGGTGTCTCCCAGCGGAGACCGGTGCATGCTGCCCTTTAGCTGCCCTTGACCACACTGCTAGGGAGTGAGAGCTCCTCACCTGCTGTCGGGACACGGGTGCCCCCCAAGGTCCCCATGCAGCAGTGCTGGAGGAAAGCCAGGGGATTGGAAAGGGGATTTTGAAGGACAGAGGACAGGGAGGAAATTTGAGGAATGCACTTGGTACTGCTCCTGCCGTGGGTAAGAGGCTGAGGGGCTGGGGACCTGTACACCAACAGCTCAGCCTGCCAACACTGGGCCTCGGTGTGTACCAGGTCCTGAGAAGGAATGCAGAGACAATCAATCCAATCCTCCTCCTTAATGAGCTCCAGGGCTGGCTGGAGAGCAGAGGAGAGGAAACCAGCCTAGTAAGGAGCCACGGGTGAGTCGCCTTGACCATTCTTGTTTATTAGAGCATGAAGTTGGTGCTGCTGGCAAAGAAGAGTTCTCAGAACAGGAATTTATTACAGATTTGTTAGGTTAGAAAGATACAGGTGAATGATTTTTTTTCTAATTCAAGCGATGGCAACCACTGTTGTGTCCTTCCATGTTACTTCCAGGGTTGCTGCTCCCTGTGCTCTCAAAGGTGAGATGACGTACGTGAGAAGGACTGGCATGAGCGAAAGTTTGGCCACACACCACACAGGCCCCGGGGCGAGCGAGCTGGTGAAGGGCAGCTCTGGTATCAGTCTGCACAAGCGCTCTGCCACTTAGCCCTTGGGTGCTCAGATTCCTCATCTGTGGAGTGGAGACGACGGTAGGGACCTCACAGCGTTGGTTTCAGGAATACACGTAAAACATGCCACTCGGAGGTACTTGGTACGTTTGGGGTAGTTGTTCCCTCAGTCAGCGGTGGTCTCCATTCCTTCTGGGAAGGGTTTGTTGTCAACAGGGCCAAACCTGAATGTGAGGCACAGATGTGGAAGGAAAGCCTCACGCTTTGCCAGAGGTCTGGAAGGAGGTGGCAATGACGTCATCAGCTCTGTGTCCTGTTGGCGATTCCGCTTTGAACTGAGCTGCGAGCTGAACTAAGGCAGGCATTTCTGAAGCCTCCAGAGAGGCACTCTACTCGGGGACACAAGGTTCAGATCTTGGCTGTGCTACTTCCCTGCCCAGAGGCCTGAGCAGGACAATGAACCTCTCTGGACTGTATTTTGCCCAGAAGCGAGGCTCACGCTGCCTGCCGTGTGAGCTTTTGTGAGGATTGTCTGAACAGTCTGAGTGACCTCGGCGGGGTCTCACACTCAGGGCCAGCCATCTTGTCTTTTGCTCGGCCAGTTGGCCTGGGGTCTGGCGCACAGCCCCCACATTGACTGTGGGGCTTGGATTCAGCCCCCCACACTCTGGACAAAGTGACGGGGCCTAGTGACCCGGTTAACACCCCCTACCCACTAAACAAGTGCCCTGGAGACAGCGTGGGCTGCAGTTTGAACAATTAAAACAACATGGAACGACTGGGTCATCCCTGCCACACGTCCTTTTCTCCTGGCCACAGAAAATGAGACTTGTGTGGAGCGCCTCTTGCTCCTCTTCCTGTCTCGAGCTGCTGGCACAGGCAGTAGTTTTGTAGTTTTCGGTTTTCCCCAAAGCCGGCTGTCAGAAGCAGTAGCAGCGGACCTTTTATCTCTACAAACACAATGGAGAGTCAGAGATATCTCAGTGTCACAGTTCAGTCACCAGGTCAGTGATCCCGGCCCTGGTTAGGCAGCCCTGCCCTGGAGCCCACTCCTGGCCTCTGCTTCTTACGATCTGTGCCTTGGACAGAAAAGCCCGTGGTCTCCATGCCTCCCTTTCTCTGGCTATCAGATGACGACGATGACAATGACAATGATGATGACAATGATGACCCTAGTGCCCCCCTGACTAACAAGTCCCTATTTTCTCCGAGAGATTCCACCCTTGATGGAAGAATGACACACATAGTGGCAAATGTTCTTTTTACCCGCAGCCAAGAAGACAGAATAAGAGGTATTTTCTGGGTATTGTAGGCCAACATAGCATCCATAAATGGGTCCACTGGTCAAGAAGTGACCTCCTCTCTCAGCCACTCCTGAGTGAAACATGTAATAGTGTTGTGACCTGGATTCAGTGCTCAGCATGGAAATGCAGGGACACGGCTGAGTCTGACCCTTTACCCAGGCAATTCCCCCCTCCGAGCATCAGAAACACAAGGTAAAACCTTCTTTGCTGTCAGTTCTGGCTCTCAGGGTTCTTCTGTCCTCTAGCACTGGGCTAGGGAGTGTCAAAGAACTTCATCTCAGCCAACGTTCTTAATTCCAAGGCAGAGAACAGCTTTTCAAATATGCCAAGTTAGGAGGGTGACAGGGCAAGATAACCTGCTTAGCACAGCACCAGAAGTGGCCTGGGGTGATTTAAACTAGAGTCACAGCAGGGCCAAGAGAAAAGCCATTATCGGGGAACCCAGCATCACTTCATGAACGATTGGCTTGTGAAATGAGCCTTGAAGGGGTGGTTTATTCCTTTTTAAAATAATAACTTAAAAGTAGTGAGACCTCTGGCAGATGGGAAGCAGGTAAAAACGTTCCCCGTTCTTAAGGACTTTGTGGATTTGCACAAGGCACGGGCCGGGGTGCAGCGGAGTAGGCAGTGGGACCTGTGCAGCGTGGAGGCAGGGAAGAGAGCGTGCCGAGCTGCTGAGCAGGGCAAAGGCCGGCAAGAAGGAGGCCATTGAGGCAGAGGCAGCTGTGTGAAGGGGGGCACAGGAGAGAAAGGCCACGCGGACTCAGCTCTGCGTTCCATCAGGGGTGTAGAGCTGAGGCTGGTGGGCAGGGCCAGGAGAGGACAGAGCTGGCGAGCTGGCGAGGTGGCAGAGGCCACAGCCTCAGCTTGTACCTCCGACTGTGCAGCTGTAGCTAGCACTGCCGGCCCTGCGTGCAGCCCTGGCTGCGCTTCTAGACCAGGGGAGCACCTGACAGGGGAGGGCAGCTGCGAGAAGGGTCAGTCCAGGCTCCGGACACGCAATTATATGTGCCTGGAAAAGACGCAGACAGAATCACCGAGCGGTCACTCTTGTTCACAGCCCCCTTCTCCCATGAAGCAGAAACCACCGAGGCAGGATCTGTGAGCTTTATTTCTTATGTCACTCTTCCCTCGGCACTAGATACAGGTTTCACGTTCTCTGGAGGTTCAGTGATTGCCAGAGAAAACAAACCTGGTTCATTCAGCAGGTGAGTGTCCTCCCAGGTGCCCCTATCCAGTCAGATGCAGTGGGCAGTACCCATTAACGCCCTACTGGTTTAGTCTAAAATGAGGCCACTTCAGGGTAAGGCTGAATCACTGCCACGAGTTTACAGGAAGGCAAAATGAAGTTGTCGACAGTTTTTCTCCAGGGCCTGCGACATGGCCCCAAACCTCCTAGCTTTGCAGCTCACCAACTATGTGACCTTGCGTGGTATCTAACCACTAAGCACAATAAGGGGGGACAAATAACTCCTTTCCTCATAGGATTGCTGTAGAGATGGAGGCCACTGTTAATGTGCTTAATGCATATTAGCTATTGTTCTCATAATCGTCCTAGTTCTTTCCCATATGGCTTTGGTAGCCGAAAAGAGCGGTTCACTCAGACACCACTAGGATCAGAAAAAGGCGAGGAGGAAAAGGTGCCAATGGCAATGAGATGCCACCATCTTTTCTTGTTGAAACCAAGGTATCCTTTGTTTCTGAAAGGGTCAACGTGTTTGCTCGAAGCTCTTAGACTGGAAACAAAGCACAATCAATACCCTGGATGGCTGTCTCTACGGCCGAGGCCAGATGAATAATGGTATTGGGACTCTGCACGTCCTTGTTGGACCTGCCTCAGTGCGGTTCCCACAGAGTCGCCATCGTAAGCATAACCCCTCGTGCTCAGTCAGATCACAAGACCAGGCTTCAGGGGAACCGCCGGTGGTGTCTAAGATTTGACTGAACATTCATTCTTTGATAAGCTAATCAGCTAAGTGGAGGGCTCCGAACGAGTTGCTCTGCTTTTTAGGCTTTTTTCAATCAATATAACTAGAGAACTGGGTTAGATTTACATTTATTAGAACTGGTATTAGTGTACCTCCGCCTTAGGAATTGTCTGACTCACATACCAAAGAAAAGCCAAACTGACTTTCCCTTCATGGGAAGCTGAAACAGAAAGCCCCTCAGGCACCAGGAGAGATGACTATGGGATGAATAGAATCTCCAGGAAGTATTTCCGTCCCTGGGACGGTACCTCTTGAACCTTAAACCCTGAGTCCAGAAAGACCACGTTTGGGGAACACTTGGAAGAACCGCACAGCTGGGTTCGCAGTCACCCGAGGAGCCCTGCGCATGCCCTGTGCAGTGGACCATGGGTGTGGTTGGGCAGCAGGCTGGGGAATGAAGCGCGTGGGTCCGGTCTGCACAGCACCCCACAGCAGCATCGGTAGGACCAGTGCCTCCCTGTGTCACAGCATCTTTTTAAAATTGACTAGCTTCATTTTTAAAATTTCTCCCAGGGGAGTGAAAAATAAGCACTTTCTGTAACAAGGAAAATAACAATAGCCATAATAATGAGAAAAGCCAAATAAGCGCATGTCAGTGCATTTGTTTTTCTTAGAGATTTATTTTTGTTTGATGAATCTGACACCAGTCAGGGAAAGAGGAGAATGTCATGGGGCCTGCAGGAAAGGGAGCACCCGGACGGGAAGCTGCCGCCTCCTTCCTGCATGGGTGGGTTTGGTGTTGGGGTGGGCTGGTTGGTTGCTTGAATTCGTTGCTGGAAGTTTTCCTTTTGTTCACTTTTATAAATCTCTCTCGGGCTTGCGAGCGTTCCCTCCCTCCCACCTCCCTTCCCTTGCCCCCAGATTTCATTTTTAAAAAGCGAGCTCACTCGCCAGTGTGTCCCCCAAGCTCTCCCGGCTCTAATAAATAAGGAGCACCTGTAAAACAGTAGCTTGACTTGTTAAGTGACTGTACAAAGGAGAATATAGAAATACAGTATGTACACTGAATCCATGGCCCGGGGTGTCGCAAGACTGGTGTGGGCCACGCTGGCCTTGCCCACTGTGACCCACCGCCCTCCCGCTGAAGCTCCTCGGCCTGGTGGGAGGGGGCGCTGCGCCCCTCCAGAGGGAACCATTGCTTTACTCGAGTTAGTAAACAGATACACTGAATCACAAGGTGATTTGATTTTTTTTTTTAGTTTTCTCCTTTTTTTGATTTTTTTCTTAATTTTTTTCTTTTTTTTTTTCCTGTACTCATCAGAATGGGGTACTCCACGACTGTCTCACCGACTCAGTGCCAGTACACAGGCTCTAGAGGACTCTGGACTCCCAGCGACAACTGTACAAGTGCACACAAGTAAATCTACCCTGTTATCCTCCACCCACTGATTGAGGATCGAATTGCACATTTCTCTTTACCATGACAGGAGAAAGCAAACAGTGAAACAGAATCATGGGCGATCTTTCTCACTTTGCCTCTTGTTTTCATTGGTTTGTCCATACCATTCTAATTATCATGAAAGGGCTCTGCGTATAGAGAGATTGTCTCACTGACTTCCTGGATCACCAAAAACCATCAGGATTGAAATTTCATCCGAGTCTTTCGTGACGCCCAGCAAATATTCCCCCTCGGATTATTTTACACCTTGAGGGCATTTTGGTCTTCAGTTCAACACTCTTGCTCTGTTCCCAAATGGGGCGCTATTTAGGGGAATTTCAAGAGAAAGCTGAGAAGAATAAACATTTACCGAGTTCTCTTGGCATTCAGTCTCTGAAAAACCACAGTATAAACTATCCATGCTGCTTCTTACATCTGTCAAATTGAAAATTAAAAGCCATAAAAGTGTAACACTGAAAATATGGCATCAAAAAGGATAAAGGTGGCCTTTGTAAAAATAACAAGAAAAGTATATTAGCCAATAAAATAGTCTAACTCTTCATTTAAAAGTGCATCCTGGGCTGGGCGGAGATGAATCCGAAGCATGGACTCCAGTGCCATCCCTCCCTGCCATCGAAACGGGAACAGTACAGGTCCAAAACCATACAATGCAAATCACAATTCTTAGTGTAGCAGCAAAACCACAGCAGTTTGTTTTTTTTAAAAGATTAAAAAAAGATTCTTGTTTTCCAATCGGTATCATCTTCTAGTCCCCACTGCCAGGAGCCTGGAAGAGGCAGGGAGAATACCTACACTGGTCCTTGTGGCTTGTCGGTGTTTTTCTGTTCTTTAAACCAGGGGCGAAATCCCTAAGTTCCTCTGGGGAGAAGCAGAGAGAGATGGTGGCAGCAAGAAGGCTGGGCCCGTTCGATGGGTCCAAGACGCGCTGGCTTCTCTGGGCTGGAGGCCACGAGGGAGGGCTGCTTCCTGTGAGATGCCTCATGACAGGAAGCGGCTGTATTTGCTTGAGTTTTAGCCAGAGGCGGGTGGTGAGCTGACCAGCTGGTGTCACTGGATGGCGTGACATCGTGTGCTCCGCTCTGAGCCCCCTCTCCATGCGAGGTACCCTGGGAGGGAGCGTTCCTGGGGAGAGAGGAGCAGGGGCCATCAGAATGCATGGGTCCAACCCCTGCCACCCTTGCCTCCCAGCCCGAGAACCCGGGATGAGTCCAGGAGCAGCGGGCTCCCGGGCGCCGCTTCGGGCCTAAAATGAGGCCCCAGAACCAAGGCAGTGCAACCTCGGTCGGCCCTGCCAGCTCTGAGTGAGGAAATGAAACTCGAGCTGCTTTTTGGAATACCATAATGAGCAGGGGGCACCACGCCCTCACCCTAGACGGCAGCATCTCCGCAGCCCAACCGCTTTCACCCCCATGTGACTTCACACTTCGCCTGCCGCGCATCTGAGTCGCCCAAGGTCACTGCAAAGCCAGGCAAGGTCACCAGGAGCTCAGGAGGCCCACACCTCAGCCCTCAAGTCCGTGGTTAGCTCTGAAGTTTGCTGAAGGGTGTGAAAAGCACCTGGCCCTTTCCCCCGAAGGTCCCTACGGAGGCCACCAGCGGTTGGGAGCACTTGCCTGCTCTGTGTGCGGGTCTTGCCTGTCAGAGACCTGCACACATCTCCTCACATCCGAACACGCAGACACCCAAGCCCAGGACAGCAAACCCACCCTCCCCAGGCGCTGGGCATCAGGACTGCTCACCAGCAAGTCTGTTTCTGGGGAACTCCCAGCCCCACATTCACCACAGACTGAGGCTCACCTGGAGTGCAGCCTGCTGAGGACACTCTGCTCAGAAAGCAAAGTGTGAAGTCCCTGAAATCCGAGGCCATCTTGCCTACGCCCCACACCCAACCACCACTGCACATCTGGCCCGCAGTAGGTGCTGCACACACCTTTGCCAGATGCATGAGAATCAAGCCGTTCTCCTGCACGATGGCCCCAAAGTGGCCCCCTTCCTTTTTCCTGCCAGTCAGCGGGGACATCAGAAATGTGACTGGACTAACGAAAGGTGGGTAGAGGACTTGTACACATCTTTACAATCACTGAGGTTACTGTCAAAGTGATAGAACTTAGGACTTGAAGGGACCAGAGGACACACATCAAGTTCCTCATTTTACAGATGAAGAAATGGAAGCTACAGAGAGACTGGAATCTTGCTCGGGGTGTTTCTAACATGAATTTAGCATGAGAGCACGAAGGTCAAATGCCCACTGGGAAGACTAAATAGAAGCCTGTGCTTTGAACCCTGTTATCTGAATCCTGGTGTTAATGGCAACGACCATAATCATCAGCCAAAAACAAGGTTTGAAACTCTCAATGTGTGTGACAGGAAATGCCTGAGTTCCCCAAATCACATTAAATCACCAGATCTGCGCGCATTTAATATGTATATTAAATAACCAAAGTGAAAATGCAAAATACCACAAATATGCAATAGGAGTGGAGTTACAAGGCCATGGAAATCTTTTCATTTGGCATAGTCAGATTTGGAAATGGGAATATTTATCTCTGAATAAAGAGCTCAATTGTCCCTCCCACCCCCTCCTCTCCT
>PVJX010017289.1:0-38608 GCA_004027295.1 Dolichotis patagonum | reverse complement strand
CGATGACTTTACCTGATTGTGTTTGATGTCTTCTGCGGGCGCACCATATGAATTCCTATACAAAGTTGAAATTCCAGTGTTTTGAGCTAAAGGAAAGCAAAAGAAAAGATTTCAAGTGAGAAAGAATGATTACGGAAACAAGTTCCTGCCCCAAACAAGCCCATTTTCTCACGAGCCATTTCAAGGGGAAGAAATGCTTGGGTCCAGACCCTCATGTTGCGCACATATACTCAGAACCAAAGAGCAGTTATTTTATCAGCTCGCCAAGCCATCAACCTCTTCCAATAATATTCACACTGCAGACAGGGTCAGAGCAGGTGCGGCTAGCAGGTGGCCATCTTACAGGTTTTATTGCCTTCTTTCCTGCTAAACACTGGTGGATAATAGAAGCTAGTCACCTGCACTGAAGCATGCAGGAACCTGCATCAGCAGTTTAGTTTTTAGCTGGAGAATGACAAGAATAAAATTTCTAACTGGGGCTCATGGAAGTGCTTGATCATCTTTCAGACAGTTCATTTGTCGAAGGCCCAGAGGACAGGCAGAGTGCGCCACCTGAATGTCTCCGGCACTTCTGGAGGGTCGAGGCTTTGGAATTCTGTCAGAGCAGAGACAGGAGTTCCCTGCCTGCCTTCTGGTCCATCCGTGTGCTGGCCCTTAGTGCAGAGAGACACTGAGAGGGAAGACACTCATGGGGCTTCATCTAAGCTAGAAGAGGAATCCAGCAAAGCCTGGAAGAAAACTCAGGACCTCAGTTTCTCAGCACTAACTACAGGCGGTGACGGCTCCAGTGAGAAAGTGCTGCCACCGTCAGCTTACACGTGCTGCCTTCTGAGGGGGAGGCTTCCCTTGGCTTCTGCGTGGTGGAAAGAAAACATGCTGGGGGGTGGGTTGGCGGGGAGTACGACAGCACCCAGATACTTGGGGCCAACGTCGATGGCAGCTTCCAGTGAATGGAAAACGCTGTATCCCTTTGCTTTATTAATGAATGAGAAAAAAAAGTACTAGTTTTTTTGATGTGAGATCTACAAAAAATTTGTCACATAAATGTTTAAATGCTAAGTATTGCCCAAGGGCTCTGGGGCAGAGGGTGGCAACTCAACCTTTCTATTCCTGTGAGAAATTTCGGCTCCCATCTTGCTTGACTGGGGATTTAATTCCTCCTGCTAGATAAGACAGCAAACATGAGCAGCAGCCTCATCACCGAAACCATCACCCCACTGGCACCGACACCACTTCCACCAGCACGGCCACCGCCAGCCCCTCACCTCACCCAGCCACCATGGCGCCTTCGATCTCTCCACCACCACCGCCGTGATCATAATGAGCTTTTATGCACTTACGAGGAAATTTCCTTTATGAACACACTCAGTCAAGTTCTCCTGGGCTTGCTACATGATTGAGAGTGTAATTCTGAATCACACTTTTAAGTAAGTTAGCACACAGCTGCTTCAGCCTCTAAATAAAGTTGAAGCATTACATGTATCTCAGTCCCAGAGTTGCCAAAATCCCTGCCATTTCCTAGGGAGTTCAAACAACAGAAACATAGTACATCTGATGTTTTATTTTATTATGTGCGCGGGGCACACTCATGTACCCTTGGAACTGCTTCAACAGAAACAGGCTCCCATGTAAAAGCCTTCTGAATGATTTTACTGGGTCAGAGAATTAAAGAGCAACGCTAAACCTAAATGATAATAATGCAGTCAACCTCACCATTATTCTTGCACCTATAATCTGAATTCAGCATCCCAGGCTTTGAGTGATAGGACCGCCTGGGTAGTAATCATCGCTAGCGGAATGGGGCAGGTGAATTTGGTGTCACTGCTGATTCACAGTCATCAGTACAAATGAGATCTCCACCGAATGCCTCCACTCTGGAGACTCAGGATTTAGATTCACAACTTTCCTTGTTCACATTCATCTATGACAAAGGCAACGTGCATAGGGCAAAAACAGTGAGAGAGTAATAAGCTACCACCATGTCACAGATTCACTTTTTGTGTTCGGGGGACACTTCAGGAGCAAGGGTGACACACTCCCTTGCAGGGTCTCTGTGAGGAGGCAGACTGTAGATGGCGCGGGAATGAAAAACATCTGTTTACTGTGCTTTTCTTCATGCAGCTGTGCAGAGTTAACAGGGAAACTCGCGACGCTGGGGCAAATACATTTGCTATTAGAAAAATTTATCTTAGCCGTCCTGGGTCTGGAAAACATTTTAATAGATCATCCGACTTATCTATTCTGCTTCCTTGCAGGTCTGGATGTAAATAATATAAGAGAACTGTGCCCATGCCTTCCAGATGCCTTTGATAAGAGGATCTCAGCATGTGATAGGGTGGTGCCCTTTGCACCTGGTCTCCTGGATACATAAATCTAACCTGACCCCTTTCCCTGAACGCTTTATCACCACAGTGTATTTCCATCTTCGCATCTGTTGAAAAAGCCTGTGGATCTCTGGTTAGAAGCTCACAGCTCTCAAGTTCGACTCTGAAGGTCTAAGCCCCTCTATGGCGGCGTCCCCATGGAGCAGAGGTACGTGGAGAAGTCTGAGAGTGCTCCAAGGAGAACCGTGTGGAGAGGAGGTGCCCCAGGAGGCCCAGGGTGCGCTAGGCAGGGGGCTGACAGGCATCAAGTGCACCCCTTTAGGCTTCCCCGGTGTCCCAACTGAGAAATAAAAGTTAACCAATGAGGAGTGGTGGCTGTGAAAGGTCTGTGCCACCCCAGAGAACCTGTGGTCATTGGTTCTAATTAAGCTTCATAGATGTTTGTCGGAGTAAGCGGTTGACATCAGGCAAAAGGAGAAACCGTCTCACCAGTCCTGCGGGAGGTTTTTTTGTCTCTCCTCTTCTTTCCTTTTCCCTCTGCTGCCCTCTGTCTCCATTCTCCTTCCCTTCCTCCATGCCTAAAGGGCAAAGCCCAACCACACTACGCCCACCATCTTGGAATCTCCTCCCCCATGGCTTGTGCCAATGAAGAAGAAATCTATGGCGGCTCCAGGGGATACCAGGAACTGTGCAAGCAGGAAAGAAAGACCAGGATCAAATGTGTGCAGAGCACATTTTCCTGTAGTGCTTTCTAGGACAGAGGCACCCAGCTTAGCTACCTCTAGCGAACCTTTGGCCAGGTTCCTCAGCTTAGCGCATGGGAATTGTGGCTGTCAACCTTTTGGGTGACCCACGCCCCACTCTGGGCCGCAGAGTGTAGTGTGCAGCCTGGAGGCCCAGCCCTCTGCCTTGTCCCGGGTCGCCCTCTGGTTCCACGGGGAAGGGGCGTGGGCTGCCTCACCTGTCATGGCATCTTTCCTGGAAGTGTGTTCCCCTTTAGTTCCGTGATAAGTGGCGTTGCTGCCTGTGGACTCGTAGTCTGTTTTCCTTTCTTTGAGGCTGATCATTTCCCGAGGTGAAGCTGGGGCACTTGCTGCAGAAAGAAACGAGAAGGGTGATTTCCGAGTCTGTGGCTCATTCCTCAGCAGACAGACTTTTTCACGCAAATCACTAAAGTCAGCGGTACGGATGCCAGGACATTTTGGTTTCACTCTTGTCCTTATTAGCTTCCTTCACTCTGTGACAACCAGTGTTTTATAGCTCAGGGGATGTATGTGGCTGAGATGGGCAGGGAAGGGTTACATGCTGGCACCATCTTCTTCACAGAGAAATCCTGTGGGAGACATGAGCGCCCCAAGGTGCATGCAGCAGTTTTTGGAATGAGACCCATCTTGGTTTTTTCTCTTTTGACTCCCTCCCTTTCTCCCCTCCTTTATTTTTAAATTAGATGTGTTTTAGAAGGGATATTACAGCTTGAATATCCCTAACTCAAAAATCCAAAATTTGAGCATTGATGTGACAAGAGAGGTAGAACATGTCATACTTGACTTAATGTGACAGATTGCAGTAAAATTATAAAAAAGAAAAACTATATAAAATGACCATCAGGCCATATGTATGGTCCATATGAAACATAAATGAATTTTGTGGTCAGATTTTGGTGTTAGCCCTAAGATATCTCATTAGGTATATGCAACTATTCTATTCCAAAATAAACAAGAAGGAAAGGTGAAAAAGAAAATAATTGGGAATCAGAAACATTGCTGGTACTGGTATTAAAGAATCCATGACTAAAGTAAATGCAATTTGACTGAAACTTTGAGATACTGGGAAATTTCTCTAGAGGAAGGCGTAAGGTAGCAGCTGTCAGGAAGGGTGACTCACAAGGCTTACAGAACTCAGCTCACGACTTTCTCCCCAGGGTGGCCTGGGGCAGGACTCAGAGAGCCCCTTTTTCTGAAAGGGAACCCTTGCCCCAATCCTTTGGAAGATCACTCAACAAGCGCTCACACACACCTAAGGTTTCAGCTGCTCGCTGCCTGTAGGACTGGGGGATGAGTCCTTCTGTGTCCTCATTTCTAAAGAGATGCGCTGTGGAATCCCCATGGGAGGGGGACTCTGTGATTCTTTAACAAATCCATAGCAGAAACAGAGAGAAGCTGAATGTGGAGGCAGGGGAGTAAACTGAAAAAGAAGTTTATTTGTCTTGGGAGATGGGATGAATCGATAGCGGCTCAATAACCCTGCCACTGTGAGATGCCGGAAGAGGGGGCGAAGTGTTTTGGGATCAGGGGCCAGCTCCTCGCTCTCCTGGGGGTGTGGGCTATGATGAACTGCACCCAGTTTGACCTGAGTTCAGCCCAGTACCAAAACTCCCCTAGGGCAGCGCCACCTCTTGCTCACCCCAGGATTAACATGGAAATTTAGGGATCTGAGATCTGAATTTGCAGTAGAGGATTTTCTGAATGCAAACTAAACAGCCGTACCTAGTGACAGTGAAGGCCAGGTCTTCCTGGGGGGACTCTGATTGTTAGTAAAAGCCTTGTTTTTCTTGCTGGTGTATGAACCTCTTTCCAGCCAAGCCTTGGTTTACCTTTTATAACGTCAGTCACATCAGGTGCCTGCCAGTACCCTGAAAGCTCCTAGGTCTCCTCTCTTCTTGTGTCTGAGTCCCTGGGCTGTGTGTCTAACTCAGCATCTTCTATGGAGATATTCCTGAGCCAGCCACTGCGGCCAGCAGAGATGTGAAGCACACATTGCTTCCGTATGTGTGCCCAGTCCCCAGTGTCCAGCGAGGACTTGGATATGCAAACAGAAGAGAACGAGAGGCTGTGGGTGCCTCAGAAGTAAATGGAGCGTAAATGGGAGGAGCTCTGTTGCCCAGATAGAGCCTGCGGCCCCTTCCAAACCCATCCAAACAACACCAAGGCTCCCTGTGGAGCTCCTGAGGCCCAAGGTTTCAGCCCTGTCTGCTTCTTAGAATGAGTTCTGAACGGACCCTGACATACTGGCCCTGGAGCCCTATCCCACCCGGTCAGCTGGAAGGACTGCATGCCAATGGAAAGTCTGGACAGGGTAGAGAACTGCACTGGCCAAGGCAGCCTGCAGCACCTACTGCCTCTAGTGGGCATTGCAGCGAAGTGGCCCAGTGCCACAGCTCCCGGTCACACTGGGCCTGTGTGGGTGGAGGAGAGGGTTCCCCAGCTGTGTGACAAGGGAAGAAGGCTGGGGAGGACAGAACAGGCCTGGGAATCGTGCCATCCCTGCTCTGGTGGGGGAGACTGCATCTCACTAACACTTGGGGCTCTGAGGCTCAAAGGAGCCCCTGCTGAACAAGTGAGCCCCTAACGAGCCTCTAACCCGGCTGCTGAGTGTCCACTTCCTGCCTGTTCTCAGCCTCCCACTGACCTCCTGCTGCTCCACTTTCTCCTCCAGGAAAGTCCTCTGACTGCCCTTGTGCCTTTGTGCCCTGTTTTCCGGCACAGAGGCTAGCCTTTCAGGGGCCACCACTATGCAGTCACGAGGGACAGTATTTTGGAACCCCTTGACCAAAGCTTTTGAAATCGGAGTCTAATACTGCATAGATGGTGGTGTTTGTTAAACCACGTCGTGTGTAATTATCTCCTGAGACCTCACACGGGGCACTGCTCCCAGCCTCCAGGAAGTCAGGATTAAGCTCTGGGAAAAATCAAATCATGCCAAGTGTTTATCAGGTGCTCACCACGGTGAGCGCCCCCTGGACTGCCAGGAGCTTTGGCCTGGAAAAGGCTCCCACCCCAGTGCCTTCCCACTTACTGTGTGAGCACTGCTCCCCACACTGCTTGCTTCACTGCAGCTCTGAAGGGTCAGGGCTTTTAGAAGGACTCTCTGCTTATGTTCCTCAGAGCCAGTGTTCTTTGTCTTTCCAAGGTTGCCAGAATTGTGGAATAAGAGAAACAGGTGGCCTCTGTGCTTCCGTGTTAGATGGAAGCGTCCCGGGTCACCGGAGGCCCTTGATGCTAAACTAGGATCAGACCAAGGGCCCTAAGCAATGACAACACCCCTAACATGTAAACTTCGCCAGGCTGAGGGAAGGTACTTTATCTCAGTTCCAAGGGCCTCACTCAGTTCTGGCTTTCCTTGTGATTCTGAGTAAAGGACTGTGTAAGCTTTTAGGACAATAGACCTCAGATGCCTGAGGTGACTCTGAGGCTACACTGCTGGACAGTGTCCTCTACTGATCACTCTGAGATGCTGGTTCAGAAAATACAGTTTTCTCAGCCAAGGGAAGGAGGGTCAGGGAAGAGTAAAGAGAAAGCCGTTGTAGAAAGCCAAGCTATCTGGGTGTGACTGCATACATAGCATTACACACCTATCCTTCACTCTCGAGGAAAAGCAAAATGCATGAAACAAAAGAGAAATTTTAACAACACTCTCTGAATAAAAGAATCAAACCTATGCCACTTATGTTTCTAAACACTGCATTCCCATTTTATCTTTTGTTGTTCCCTTTCACTTTAGCATGGCATACAATGACTGAAAAGTGTGTAATTTTTTTACAAAGAAATAAAAAAATTAAGCTAAAAACTTAAGCACTAGGATTGTGAAAAAAAAAAAACACATTAAGTGGCATGACTTGAAGCTAAGGTTCTAAGAAGCATTCATCAACAGCTGTAGTTAATAGTGAAATGCTAACTGGATACGGAGTAGCTATGAAAGACAGATGTCCAAAGTATTCACACCAAAGGAAGAAAAGGCACATCCTGCCTCCTTCGCTCTCGTGCCGCAATTACAGCAAAGAAAATGTGAGCCAGAGTTTAAGTTCAAAAGCTGCCCACGGAACCCCTGCCGGCAAACTCCTGAAGGTTTCTTCACAGCTGTGTCTCCGGCAGCTGGACCCCGTTAGAGAGACGGCTGCCCACGCACAGGGCCGCCAATGGGACGAAAGGGAGACGGCTTCGTCTCCTGTTTCTGCCTGGGGACCAGCGCGCTCTCTGCCTGGCGCTCACCGAGGCCTGCGCAGCCGGGCGGCCTCTTACCTGAGCGGTTGTTGGGAGAGGCGCGCACGGGGGAGATGGAGGGCGTGCGGGATGACGAGTAGGGCCTTTGCCGATCCCTCTCGATGGTTGAAGATGAGGCTACGAAGTGATACTGTGACCATCCATCCTGTAAAAGACACACAGCTCCCGTTAAACGGGGGAGGCGGGTGATTCTTTAGCCCTTGACGCTTCCGAGCTCCAGGCGTTTGAATTTGCAAAATGTTTCTACTTGATGTCAGAAGAGACTAGGGGGCTGCAGAATCAGCTAGGTTAACGGAGACAAGGAGAATTAAGGCGCATCTCCTGCTGGGCGGCAGCCTGGGCTGGGAGGGCTCGCTCTTAGCGCCTGCTTTCTTTCCCAGACACTGAATACATGGTCCCTTTGTAAACCTTCTGGGGCCGGAAGCTTTTATGAAATGCAAACCTGCTGCTCAGAATGTCAGACCAGCCGGGAGATGTCTATGTCTGCTACCCGCCCGCCGCCTCCTGGCCACCTGCAATCTTCTGCGGTGCCCGCAGAATCAGTGTATGTGGGAGTGGCACGGCGGAGGGAGGCCTGATCCCCTCCCCATCTCCCTCACCCTGCAGTTTCCCGCCGCTTGCTGGGCCGCAAGCCTCACACTCCTGTCTCCGGGCATCTTCATGCCACACTGCCACCTTCTTGTGCCCCTCAAAGGGCACCCTGCCAGCCTGTATCAATTACCCAGCCCCTAGCTGGATACACGGCGTTACACACCCATCCCCCAAAAGGTGTATGTACCAGGCTAAAAAAAATGTAAATACATGATGGATCATTTTGTGAATTTAGAGTAACAAAGGAAATACAAATAGCTAATGAGATCCCCCAGAGAGCTCCTATTAACATGTCACCATGTTTAAAGGCAAGTCTCTTTTTAAATTCATTATATTTCTATCAAAGTAGAGTGTCACACAGTAGTAACATGATCACAAATGCCCATTGTTACAGGAGACTGTCTAACCCACTCCCAATTCCTGGTCACAGAGAACGACGTCCAGTTCTTTCAGCTTTTTTGTGGGGGCAGGGAGGTGAAGTGATGTTTAGTCTTTTAAGGGATTCAATGCTTTACAAAGAGTCACTGCAAATACTAATAGATGAAAACTAATGAAGAACAAAATTCACCCTCATTTCCATATCTGTGTGTCTGTTTATCTAATTTTCACCATTCCTATTCTACTTGAATGGTAATATAGAGTCTAAGATTAGAAGTGCATTACTTTATTCATTTTCAATTTAAATAAGATTATTTTATTATTGCTTTTTAATCTATGATAATTACCTTTAAAACACTGACATAGTTTATTGTTTAATTTAAAGGTTTTTTATTAGTCCATGTGTACATAATCATCCCATTCTTCAAGGGAAGCTGGCACATCCTAACTCCCTGTCTCCTGCCTCCATCTCTGGATTCCCTTCTCATACACAAAAGATCTATTTCTTGTTATCTCTCTTTTATTTTGCTTTTTATCTCTATTTTGGGTTTCTCATATAAGAGAAACCATGTGATATTTAAGCTTGGGTGTCTGATTCATTTCACTTCATATTACGATCTCAAGGTGCATCCATTTCCCTTCAAAAGACTCAAGTTTATCTTCCTTGATGGCAGAGCACTACTCCATCATGTGCAAATATCACATTTTTAATCCATTCATCTGTTGATGGACGCAGAGGCGGCTTCCCACACCATCTGTTTTGACTCGTGCTGCCGTGAATCGGTGTGCAGGGATCACTGTAACGTGGTATCTTTAAGTCTTTGGGGGAGATACTTACTGGGGGACTAGCTGGGTCAAGTGGAATTTCTAGCTCATTTTTTGAGGAATCTCCATAATGGCTGAGAAGTACATTACTTTCATCGGTGCTACCTAGCACTTACTGAGTATTTACTATGAAATAAGACTCAAGAGCTGGAAGACACCATTATCCCCATTTTACTGAGCAGGGACTTGGCTCTTCGAAAGAGCTACACAAAGTCAAAAAGTAAGCAAGTCAAAAATGCTAATATTAAAATGTGATGTGCTAATGTGTATGTAGAAGAAAAAATGAATCAGAGTCAGGGGAGAGGGGGACCCCCAGAGGAGTGCTGGGGCGGCTGTGTCACGGTAAGGGGAGAAATGTCTCCACTGGGACTCTGGGCCTCCCTGACATCCCCTAGAGAGTGGACGAAATGACAGGTGAGGGGCAGTCTTGGCAGAAAGGGGTGCCATTGACCCATTACCCCTACAGGGCAAGGGTTAAAATTCACTTGATAAACGCTGTCTCTTTATTTTGAGGAGAGTACTTTGTCAATAGCAAAAATCCGAACTATGACCACAGGAAGACAGACCACCTTACACTTGTCTCTTGTTTTACTTTAAGGTTCTAAGTCAGGGCTCAGGAAACAGCTTTAACTCGAAACCTGGTCCGCTTGAGTCATGAATAAGCACTGGTGTTCTCCGTGTCATCTAAGGCAGGCTAGAATGCTGGACCTCAGCAGACAGGAGATACAATGCGGGACAGCTCTCGGTTGGGTTTTGCTTAGCACAGCATCAGTGGATCCCTTGGCTCTCTGTGTCTCTTTTACACAGGTGATTGGGGACCTGTGCTGTTCAGCTTTCACAGTTCATGTTTAGGTTATGTTCTGATCATGTAAGTGTTTCCATCTTTGGAAATGTCACCAAAGTGGATGTGGTTACGAAACTGCTTATGAAGGAACTCTTGCAAGGACACCAAGAAAGCTTTCAAACCCTCCATTCAGCCCACTCCTGAGAACGCCAATGCAAGACAGAAACGAGGCCCTGCAGACGGGATGACGGGAGGAGCAGGAACTGGAGCAGGAGGAGAGTGCTGGAGACGCCTGCGTAAGCCGCTGGGTACACGCATGCAGGACACACTTGGAACAAGGGTGGGGAGAGAGGAGCTTAAGGAGCTGAGCAGGCAGAAACCCAGTTCAAGTCCTTGGTTAGACCAGTGTCTGGAGCTACAGCCGAGGAGCCCCCCAACCGGCAGCAGGAAGAGGTGCCCTTCGCCCTCCTCCCTCTGGATCCACTGACACAGCACACGTGGCACTCACCGAACTACACAAGGCGACACTGCTGCATTCAGCAGCGCCTAGGCGGGACCTTCACAGTTTGGTTCTGATGGTCCACATTTGCAAATGGCACGGAAGCCAGCATATTACTGGGTGCCAGAGATCGGGGTTAAGCTGCTGAAACCCACAATCATAGTTACACTGACAATGAGCTGCCACCAGGACCCAGCTCACAGCTCTCCCTATCGGATACTGTATGAAATTTCTGATCATTCAATGGGGAAAAAATTTGCTTTCTAAATAAGAGGGGAAGTGAAGATGTATTTTCTTTGGGAAACCTACTGGGAAGCTAATGTACCGTTTTTCTCTCACTAGCCACAACACACGTTTCCCAGCCAGCCAGCAATCCATCTATTCTTCATCTACTTCCCTCTGTCACTCAGAAAGGCTTGAACGAGGCTTACACAAACACCGTATCTTTTCAGTTCTTATTTGCCTTCTTGATCACTATTTTTTCTTTGTTACAGTTTTAATTGACTGCCAACCAAGGTTTTTTTTTTTTTGCGAATTGTATTAAGTTGCTTCCCTTTCCAGCATTTCTTTGGCTTGTGGGGGTTAGATAAGAAAGCTCAGGAACTAAAACGGAGAGTGGATGGAAGGAAGGGCAGTTAATCCTCACTACTGATGATAAGGAACTATTTTCACGTTCATAGCTCAGCAGCCCTCTGGCCGGGCGACCCCAAAGTGATGCCCCTTCAGCTCATGACCAGCTGAGCTGTCAAAACTGTGATACGATAGCTGAACCCCAATTGGTTTTTATTTTCAACACATGAAATTTAAATTGTTCCAAGCAGATAGAGATGGAAATTCAAAGAGGAGTTCAAAGTCATTGAACTTTGAATAGCCACCAGGAATCATCTGATTTTCTTTATCACACTCCTTCCCTGTCTTTCCTCCAGTTTTGGCTTCTGGGCTGAAGTTTCTGATGCATTTTCTTGTGCAGTTTATTATTCCCTAAAGCTACAGTCTTTCTGGTTGGCATTCTCAAGGGTTCAGAGTGCAAGAGGACAGGGTCATGCCTATGTCCACAGTCCCTCAATGGCTGTGTCGCCACGGTACTTCTGGGTCTTGGCCACTCTATTTAGTTCTGAGAATTTTGAGGTCTCTTAAATGACACTCTCTATTTGATATGTTAAAAACCCAGTAAGAATCTCTAAGCAGAAGATTATTACGGGGAGACTTCCACTAGCAGTAGTTGGGTGAGGAGGCCACACGGCTGTCAGGCTGGCTAGGACAGCGCACATCTATCTCACAGCTCCTGGTACTCCAGTGAGATCAGTACTGGGGGTGCTGGGTGCTAGTGCCAGGGATGAGCCAGAGCTGGTTACCAAGGCTCAAACCTGCACTTGGGAATCCGTTTTCCCCACTGGATGCACCCCCTGAGATCTCAGCAGAGAGAGGGGCAGGACTACACTATCACAAACAAGAGATAAACTTGAGTCATTTGTAGGGAGATAGATGTACCTTGAGACTATCACGTTAAAAGAAATAAATCAGACACTCAAGCTTAAATATCACAAGGTTTCTTTTATATAGAAACCCAGAGTATAAATAAAGAGCAAAATAAAAGATAGATAATAAGAAGTAGGGAGATAGAATTTCTGCAAAAGGAAAGGTGACCAAGGGGTTGAGGGAGGGGAAATAGGAGGAAAGGGGGAGACAAAAAGAATAAAAAAGTGTTATGTATGGGAACCAACTCCACACAAGGACTGTGAGTGTTTTATTCTGCAAGCATGGACTAACAAAAATTTTAAAAAATAAATAGATTTTTTTTTAAAGTTACAAGGAGTCTGCTCCTCTTCTCTGGATTATATTAGCAGTGCAACTATATGTCACTTTTTTTCCACCTTTTTGCCCATAAATCAGGGGCAATAGGATTCATGAGCTTAGGTAATTTTAAAAATAGTGACGCCTGAGGTGCCCCCTTGACGTGCTATTGAAACCGTTCTGCAGTTGCTCCACGTGGTACCTGGGATCATTCTTTGCAAAGCCCCCTTCGCCTCACAGCTGATGCTTCTGGAATGCCAGGACTGCGAAGAGAACCTTGGAAATAGTTTGCTTAGGTGTGTGTGGAGGGGTGGGGGGGCTCCTCATTGGAAAAGGCAGTGTTTTTAAGGTGCCAAATCCGAGGAAGCCCCCCAGTTCCTGCTCCTTTTGGGACTGTCAGGTAAGACAGTCTCCAGGTGGACTCCCAAGGGAACAAAACCAGGATACAACCCCAGCGCAGTGGAGACACACCCCCCTGCCCTCACACTGGCTCACCTAGCATCACTCAGCCTGCAGACTTTGCACAGCACCTTCCTTTTTCCTATGACTGAAGCTTACCTGTCCCGTTCAGTCTTGTGCCAAACACGCACAGTGAAGCAGGCAATGCACGTTCGTCAAATCACCGCTGCTCAGTGCACCGTGCCTCTGAGCCTGGGGGGTCTTCTCCTGCTAATGCGACAGCAGCCTTCTGTCCTTCTACTGACAGAATGCCTGCACGTCACGCTCGAGACAGTTTCCACCTACACTGGCTCCAGCTGTGCCCAAGACAGAGCTGCCTAATCTCTGTGAGCTGAATTTAATGATTTCAGAGGGTGACGTTACTTATTGCAAGGCCAGGCGCTCACCTGTCGCAGGTTTGCAGGCACCCTCCTGTTCCACAGCAAGTGAAGATGATCACAGCCTGGCGATTTTAGCTTAAATTTTACCTTATAGTCACCTCCCCAGAACGCTCTTGTGCTGTTGGTCTGTCTTATGACACACACGCAGGTGGGCTGGAGACAGAGTTAGTTTAACTAGTGCCCAAAACAGGGGCCTTCCACTTGCTTGCTGTGGTTTAAGCTGCGATTTCTCTCAGCTGCCTGTATTTTAGTGCAAAGCCTATGAACCCTCCTCCTCCTCACAACACCTTGAAATATCTGCACACCCGACCCTGTGTTGGTGCTGATTCCATGCAGACCTCTCCCAGTGCACAGCACTGACCCCATCTCTACTGACCCCTTGTATCCTGCAGCCCAGAAAATCCAAGTCATGACCACACTCCGCACTGCCCCAATGTCACCACTGAGGAGAACCGGGAGGAAAGTACTGGAAGGGAGAGTGCATCACTGTCTCACTAGATACACTCTGAATCCTTCTGGAGTTGGTGTAGCTGCCCACACCTGTGGCCAGCACGTGCCCACTTGGCTGAGGGCTGGTTCCTCATTCGGTCACTTCATGGGAATATTAGTAGGTGGGGAATGGGGAGACAGACTCATGTTCCTGGAAATGCAGGGCATGTGGACAGGAAGGTGGAAAAGGGAACCACTGGTATGGGATGGTGCACAGTCTCCTGCCTGTCGCTGGCCCTAGGAGCATCCTGTCACTGCCAGATGGGCACCTGCTGGCTCAGACAAAAGATGCAGGAGGACACTGACCGATGGAGGAGAAGGAAAGGGGTCAGGGAGCAACGTTGGCTCAATCCACAAAGAGACACAAAAAAAGTGGAGAGTGAAGAGAGGATAAATATCTCAAGGTTGGCTAAGATGGAAGTGATCAGGGAGAGAGAAAGAGACCATACAGCAAATCCTCTCTAACGAGATGAGATTTAACGGGAATAGGCTTGGAATTAGTGTTTCGTAGCCCCTGACCTCCGCTTCTGAGAGACCAGGGCAGCTGTGAGAGGGTCAGGGCGCACAGCCGCCGCAGAGGGCAGGGAGGCTGGTGGTTGGAGTTACAGTTCCACTCCCAGCATGTTTCAGCAGGTTTGTCCTCTCTAGATTCAGCAAGTCTTTTCTTAAGGCGAGGGACACCCCTGACTTAGACCCCACCTTCAGTACAGTTAACCCTGAGAAGGAACAATGATTTTGATTTCTAACAGGGTACGGTTGGAATCTAACATAAGTAACAGGTGCTGGTGGCTGGAGTGTGGTCACTGGTCTTTTTCTTTTCTTTTCTTTTTTCTTTTTTTTTACCCAGCTGTGGAATTTTCTTAATCTAGGAAGATTTATTTGGATGCAAAACAAGGATTCCTCTGTGGGCATACAGGCACTATTTGGTGCTGGAGTAACAAATACAATTTTTTTTTGCTTCAGCTGTCCTTGAAGGCTCCACAGCCCATAAAGCTTGTCAATTCTAATTTTCCTTGAGTGGCTTGAGATACACAGCAAAGTGTGGTGAAAATCCTTTGGGCTTTTAGCAACCCAAGATCATCTTCTCGTCAACCTCAGACACTTAAGAGCTCGCCCACTTGCATTCACAGACAAGATTTCTTCATCAGGGACCTAGTTTTCAAGCCAAAGTTAAAACACAAATGGTTGTTCCCTCCCGGAAGGGGGAAGGTTTGATGTTATGCTCACCATGAAAGACTCGATTACTCAAAACTGTGCCAGTCCTGAGTGCATTAGTGTAATCACATTAAGCAGAGAAAGAAAATATTACAAATTAGTGGTAGTTACACCTCCTCCTTAATTCAACAAAACTTACACAAAACTGGCAGCAGAACATTCCCATGCACTGTTTGGGAGATTGAAGACCACGGTGCAGTTTGCACATCCGGGAAATATTCAGCTCCTCTTTGGTGTAATAAAAGAAATTTCCATCTATTTTTAAGGTAAACTGTTTGCTAAAGGTTCATGTACGCTAATTCCACCAACCATTCCAAAAAGCCATTAGAGCTAAATATTTAAACTAAATTTTAAGGGCGAAAAGGGAGTATTTGCAGTTTAACACAGAAATAAAATACCACCTGACACAACAGTGGCTTTCATCAGTTTTTTTCAGCTCTGTTGCATCTAATGAAATTTAATTAAATTGATTTGGATACTTAAAGGTACAGGGTACAGAAAGATAAGGATCTTCTGTGATGCCATCTTTTAAAAGCACATGCTGTGTAAATCCATTTAACCCAGTTGGCCTAATTCAGAAGAATCAGAATCACCAAGAGGATTGGGCAAGTTGGGAAGAAATGCCTGTCATTTAGTTGAAGGGACAGGGACAGAGAGGGACGGACACTTATGCATGGTCACACCAGCAGCCACTTACAATAAGAGCCATGATGGAAAAGTCTGCATTATTATGAGGGGTTGTAACTGGGTTTAGGGAGCTGGAGTGACCAGGGAGATTTCCTTAAGGAAGGAACAGTAAACTGAAGCAGAAATAGCCTGGTTTGGAGAGAGACAGTGAAGGCTGAGGAATTAATCCAAATTCAAGTGATGCAAAGGTCCTGGGGCAGGTATAGCTTTGTGCCTGCTGAGGCGGACAAGGCAGAGAGAGGGTAGCAAGATGGAGGAGAGGGATTGAGGGGAGGGTAAGAGGAGATGGGCTTAGAGCAGCGGGAGGACTTCATGCTGAGAAAAACTGAACATGACAGAGGAGTTTCGATCTGGAGATGGGCAAGGGCAGATATGAATTTCAAGAACTGCACTCCGGATGCTTAAAGGATTGAAGATGGTAGAGGTAAGCCAATGAGGGAAGAACTGGCCCAGGCCCGTGGACAGTGGAGATGGAGGCGGGTTGGAGAGGTGTTTGAGAAACATGGCTTCATGCTGAACATGAGAGAGAGACTGTCTAGGTAACTCCCAGGTTTCTAAAAAGCACAGGAAGGTGCTTTGCCGACACAGGCAGCAGCGGAGAGAGCGCGGGCTTGGGGAGGACGCCGAGGACAAAGGGTCAGCGCGAGGCCGGCCAGGGGTCTGCCAGCCCTCTGGGTGGAGATGCCCAGAGCCGGCTGCGGGCGGAGCTCGGATTTGGGAGGAGAGCGTAGGAGTGAGGATGGGGCGGAGCAAGAGCGGAGACCGCGGTGCGCAGATGTGTGCGCAGCAGTGGGCGCAGACACACTCATCTATCTTGTGCAAAGCAGGGATCCTCAGGGGAGCCAGCGCACTGCGCAGGAGACAGAGAAGAGCAGCCTGCAAGGTAAGAAAAAGGTGACGCGCAGCCTCAGAGCCCGGGAGGAGGCCATTTTCCCGGGGCAGGACGTGGCAGGGGCTGGTCTCCCCGCGACAGGCACCTGGACCACGTGGCCCGATCCCTCGTGCACGTGATGCCCCTGTGTGACCACGTGACAGATGCACGTGACAGAGGCACGGATTCGGGCGTGCACATCGCCAGGGGTGGCCGGGGACCTCACAGCACACTGGAGCCACGGGTGAAGGAGGATTCCTGGGTGACTGGGTGGAAAAGAGCTGGCCACCCGCCCAGACCTTTCTGGGATGGCACACGGGCAGGAGCACCGACCGCTGTGGAGCTGGACGCTTAGATGCTGAAGTTCACGAGCACAGAAGGGTGCTGGAGATAAGGTCCCTGCTGTAAAGTCAGAAGCACGAGAAAAATGCTTCTGTAGAGGAGGGCGTGTGGGCGAGAGGCCGAGGAAGCAGGAGGAGGCCAGGCACACGAGGTCCTTGCTCAGAGAAAAGGACACTGCAGAAGCCTGCACTGACCGTAGAGAGTGGGGAACACCCCCATGCAGTTAAATCAGAATAACAGAAGTCCACCACAGACTGCTGGAAAACACTGTCACTGGCGAAGGGAACCCGCTGTGGACACATGCGCTTCTGTGTCTCCGAACCTGGAAGAGAGGCAAGGACAGCACAGGCACCGGACAGACATGCGTTGCAGGATGTGGGAAGGGCCATGCGCGTGTGGGATTGGAGGATGGTGCTGAGAGGGGCCCTGTGGCATTAAACAAGAGATGATGCGGGAATCCCGGCCCTGCAATCCCCACTCCTCGGCAGAGAGGAAAACTCAGCGGACGTGAGGTTCGTTTCTGACGCTGGGATTTCACCAGCGGGAAATCTGTTATCGGGAACCTTCAGTGTGTGGCGTAGGGGGCTCTCACGGAGGACAGCGTGGGCCTGGGAGTGCAGCAAGCGGGGACCTCTGGTGACCCATGCAGCGCCCTGTGCTGAGACGGGACCAGCAGCAGGGGGAAGCGGCAGCTTCCGCGTTCCGTGACCTCACACCTCCCTTGGCCATTGCTGTTTTTGGTTTTTTTTCCACATTGTTCAAACTACAAAAAAATAGTCTGAAAGTCTTAGAGGTCTTCTTCTCCCACTGCATCTGCCTTCTTACACAGTTAGAAATGTGCAAGCATTTCTAACCGGTGCCTGTTCTCTTCCTCCTGCTTCCTTGGGTGGCTGTGCACCCAAGAGCTGGAAGGAATGTCTGCCGGAGAGTCCCCTGCACTCCTCTCCTCGCTTCTGGTTGTCTGCCATCTGGACTGACTGGGGGCTGATGGGAGCACTACAGAGGAGTCAGAAGGCGGCAAGTGAGAAGGACCTGCGCTGAGTCTGGGAGGCGTGAGAGCTGACCTTGACTGTGACAGTCAGATTTGCACGCTCGAAAGTACAGGGATGAACAATGGCCTCCAAAGATGTCCTTGTCCTGGTCCCCAGAAACTGTGAATATGCCACCACCCTCCATAGCAAAAGGGACTTTGCAGATATGGTTAAGTCACAGATCTTGCAGGAGAAGATAATTCTGGATAAACTGGTGGGACCACTGTCATCACAAGGGTTGCTCCGTATGACAGACTTAGCTTAGTGACACCCTGTCTTAAAGAGAGCTTGGGGGGTACAGTTCAGGGGTAGCTGTGCAGGCATGTGTCAGTCAGTACAGGGGAAAGGGAGGAGGAATTCACGACGTCACAGTTAGAGAAAGTACCACAGTAAAGAGAGAGCCGGAGGTGTTCTGCAGCTGGTTTGCAGGTGGAGGGAGACACCACCAGGCGAGGCGCACAGACAACCCCAGGGACTGGAAAAGGCAGGGAACAGATTTTCTAGATGTCTGGAGGTCATGCATCCTTGCCACCCCTCTTGATTTGAGCCCACTAAAACCCACTTTAGATCTCTGACCTCCAGAACCAAGAAGTCACACACGTGTGGTTTTCCAAGCTAATGAGCTGGCAGTCATTTGTCAGTACTGCAACAGGCAGCTAAAGCAGTGGGCAGGAGCATTTCTAACTCTGAGTTATGTGTACTCGAGGTTTACCAAACATCGATTGTGTCTTAGAACTGTGGAAAACTCGCAGATGATGAAATAACCGGTAAGATACTATGCCCGGGCATTAATGTGATTTTCCATATTGTCTGTTTTGGCAGGGGCCGAAAGGCAGGGGATGGATGTTTCGTGGTCCCCATCCTCAGAGGAAAGTACTGGAACGTCCACTGAGTGTGCAGAAGCAGTGGACCAAGAGGGGGACTGAAGGAATGGCACGGAGCCTCCTGCGGATGTGTAAGCCTCGCTTCGGGATTCTCTAGAAGGCGGAGGAGCGTCCCCTTGGAGACAGTGGCTGAGCATCCTTTGCGTCCGCTCCTGAAGCCCAGTGAATGAACCTGACCGTGAGATTGCTGGACCCGGCGGATTCCAGTCCATCCTGCTGAGCGATGTTAGCGGGATGGTACGTAATTCATGAATCGACCACGGAGCTCAAGGAGCTTAGGATGCTGGGTCCACCTGCCGCGCTTACACGTAAGTTTACAATCATGGTGCTTACACTTCTTTCTAAACAGCACTTCCTGCATAAGGCACAGGAACGTGGAGTTAGCATCTATGGGGACCACGTGCGGTGAGCAGTGGGCGCCTGAGGCTGACGGTGAGCTGTGAGCAGCACACACGCATGCACACGTGCATGGCAGCCCCTGGAGGAGGTGGTTTCTCTAAGCAACCACACTGCTGCCCCTACAAGGGAAGGAGCTGGTACGCCGGCATTGCCCACAGGCAGAGTGGATGGAGCCAGGCTACGACTGCATTGGCCAGGTCACCTCTCCTTGTCGTGGGTTCCCTTGCCTCTAGCTTAACCTGATCGAGGCACTGGGATGGGTGAAGGCACAGCTATGACAGAGATGGGGGAGGGAGAGAGAGAGAGAGACAGACAGACAGAGACAGTTAAAGATGGTTAAAGAGAGACAGCAAGACAGAGATACAGACACAGACAGAGATAGAGACAGAGACAGAGAGAGAGACAGACAGAGTCAGAGGGACAAACACGGACTCAGAGACACAGACAGAGACAGAGATGAGAGACACAGAGAGAAAGACACAGTGGAACTTAACATCTTTCTCAAGCAAATTAAGGTCTTCACAGAAGTAACATCACCCTACTTGGATCCACCAAAAAGGAAGCAGGTAACTTTGAGTTAATTATCCCAAGTAAGCAGCAAAAGTATATGCAAACCAACTGAGCTGCCTACTTCCTGAACCAACCCTTTCTACAATGTCTCTGTCTGGAGAGCATTTTTAAAGGGGTTGACTTGGAACGCTACAGGTGGAAACCTTGTGATGGAATGGAATTACGAGAGCGTGTTTAATTGGGGTCCCTTTTGCGGACTTCCCCTGGCTCGGGGCACTCTCCCAGTGGTAGCTATAACTTAGTCACTTCTTGTTTAGCAACTGCCATGCCCATCGATTTCCACTGCTGCACACTTGATTTTTGCTTCTCTTCCCGTCTGTGCTTTAGTTTTTGGGCAGATACCATACGATGAGAGCCTGAGAACTGTCTCTGAGAGGTCCGGGGACCTCGTGAAGAGAGACAAGGAAGACCTTTTCGTTGATACAAACACCAACAGGTAAATGCCTAGATTTATAGAGGAGAAAGGACCAGCGCTGGGTTTAACCTCAGCCTTTTCATTTTCTCCCCCAGCTGGACATCAAGGGATTGAGAAAAAACCCTCACGAAGCCGCACGCGTGAACCTTGCCGTGGGGCTGGTGTAGAACCGTGCCGGAGCCCTTACGCTTTTCTCATCATCCTTGGTGGAGAAGTTGGCTGCACATTAAAAAGATTAATGCATTCTTGGCGAGCAAGTTCCTTGATAAAATGACAGCTCTACATTTAGTAGTTTAATTTACTTCTAGAGAGGATTTGCTCCTTTTCTATCACCATCTTAGATGCCCAGAAAGTAAAATCTATTAATTTTCAAAATGGTAACAGGCTAAGGCAAGGAGAAAGTATTTCTTGCTCTGCTTACTGCAAAGCTTAGTGATCAAAAAATGTCAAATTTCGATTTTATTATGTTTGTCCCTGACAGTATTGCAAAATAGGTTTCTGATTCTCACTGGGGCTTAGTGTGTCCCACAGGACAGGTGATGATGGGATGTCACACATAGCCCACAGCTTCAGTGTGCAGGGACCGGGCTGCCATGTCATCACACTGGCTGGACTCTTGCAGCAGTGAAAGATGACATGGCTGTCTGGATGGGTGGCCTAAGCTTAGTCCCCACCACACTGGAAGGGTCCACCTGCCAGTGAAAAACGCTGAAACCTTCAGACATGCAACCCTGATTATGGTATGTCCATTGTTATAAACAGAGTGTTCTTAGGGGGCTCTGCTGAAAATAGGGGGGTTGTGGATGAGTGGGTGCATGGGGCTAGAGGAGAAATGTCAGGACCTTCCCCTCACTTTTGGCTATGAACCTAACCCTGCTCTAAAATACAAAATTGACCAATGCTCAGCCGTAAAGGATGAACCTGAGTCCTTTGTAGGACAATGGATGGATTTTGAAATCATAGTGTTAAAGGAGATTAATCAACATAAAAGAGCAAATATCATGTGGCTTCTCTAATATGGGAAACCGAAGATGTAAGTACAAGTGATATAGGGGTAAAGGAAAAGAGGAGGCAGCCTGCAGAGATGGGAAGGGGAGGCGAGGAAGGAGGGGGGCAGGTGATGTAAAATGAACAGGATGTGATGCCCCCATTTCTCAATGTGAATGCAATTACTATGCATCACAAATATGCGCCTAAAAGGACGGCGATTTTCTAAATGAACCACTGCAAGTGCTAAACCAGCTTATGTTTTAAGTGACTACCATGTAGGTCATACTTTGAAAGGGATATGGGCCATTTAAAAAAAAACCAAGGTCTGTTACCAAATCTGTGTTCAGGAAGGCCCACTAAATCGGTCATGGACCTAACGCCTCATGAAGACCAACAAAACAGATGATCTGTGTTCGCTGGGGTTGAGATGAACTTCAATTTTCCATGTCGTTAAGCTGCGGAGTGCATCCTCACCAGACACTGGGGTCCGAACGCGGAAGTTTGAAGTTTTGGAAGTAATCCAAGTAGCTGAGATAATCTAAAAACTATGATTTTTTAAAAGTTAAAAGCATGTATTTTTTGCCAAAGACAGATATGGTTACTTTCACTTACTGTGTCTGTATTTCCTAGCACATATAAAGTCTCTTTCAAGAAACATCTCTTGATTTCCCTAACAACTAACTATGTATTGCTTATTCAACATTATTATTTAGAAATTGATACTAACTGTAGTAGAGTTTGGAGGTCACTATATTTTTATGGAGAAATGACTTGAAACAAGTTATCTTGGGATACATATTTGTACCAAGAAAAGGAATTATTTTCTAGTAAAAGTGTATATACATCTTGTGTGATTACTAAAGTACTACAGTTCCACGGTCCCGCAACATTTTAGCTGCAGGTCCAAAGTAGCTGAATTATTACTTTTTTTAAATTATGCATTCAAACTCATTTCCTCCATGATTATTTCAGATTATTAAGAGGTGATCTTAGTTCAGATCCAAGGAGAGGTCAGAAAGTTGATTTCAGAAGAGGCGGTGTCAGCAATGCAGAGAGAACAGAGGTTTCGATAGGCTGAGGGGTGGGACCTGACTTGCGGGATGGTCTTGGAGGGCTGGGAGGGCCAGCACATGAGGACACAGGTCGGTGTGGTGGGGTAGGTGCTGCAGGAAGGGGCGCCAGTCATCATGAAATCAAATAATAACAAACGCTGGCAAGGCTGCGGGGGTGGGGGGGAGGAGCCATCTTTCTATGTTGGTGGGAATTTAAACTTGCATAATGGCTGTGGAAATCAGTGTGAAGGTTGAGATTCCTCAAATTCTAAAACTAGAAATTTGATGTGACCCAACTCTTCCCCTTCTAAGTATCTTCCTGAAAGAGGTAAAGACATCGTGTTACAGCAATCCACACATGCCCATGTTCACAGCAGTGCATTTCATGCTCATCAGAAGATTTGTGGATAAAGAAAATGTGTTATTTACACACAATGGATTGCTACTCTGCCACCAAGGAAGACAAACTTGTGTCATTTGTAGGGAAATGAATGCACCTTGAGACCTTAATGTTAAGTGAAATAAATCAGACACACAAGCTTAAATATTGCATGATTTATGTTATACATGAAAGTCAAAATATAGGTAAAGAGCAAAATAAAGGATAGGCAATAGGAAATAGAGAGGCAGAGCTTTCTCAGTGGGGAATGGATCAAGAGCTGGAGCTGGGGGGAGCATGAAGAGAAGAGAATGAAGGTGTGTTGTGAGCATGCACGGACTCCACGCAAGGAATGGACATTTATGTACTGCACACATGGAAAAATGAAAGAATAAAAACTAAAGCAAAATAAAAAAGCCCCAAAGAACAACCAAACTTCCAGGTCCATGACAAGACATGTCAGCCATGCGCATGGAGGGGCTGAGGACAGCTGAACCCTGATCTCCAAACCTCAAGCTGCTCGTGACAGGCAGCTGGGATGGTGTCTGTCAGATAAATGGCATGAAAACACGTGGATTCCCAGCAGTGACTCCTGCAAGTGCCAAAGTTTCCAGTTACAAAGCACCCACTTGAGATGATCATTGGCACCCGGCGAGGCAGGGGTTGTGGTTTTCACCTCTGGTGCAAGAACACCGGGGGCCAAGCAGGGCTGCGGGAGAGATGCCCAGGTCTCTGGGGTCGGCATCAAGGTTCTGTGATGCAAGGGTCAAGCAACTCTGAGGCACGAAGCAGAGGGAAGATGTGGTACACGGAGCCCCAGGACCCCAAGCCTGCAGGGTGCTGACCGCACGTCCAGCGGCCAGGGAGAAGATTTTGCTGCACACGACTGGCCGCAGGCCACTTGAAGAGGGGAAGCACTTTTCTGGAGACTCCTCAGGAGATGCTGCTCCTCAGGTACAGAAAACTGGATACGACCCCTCCCCTGCACATCTCTGCGCACTGGCAGAGAGCCCTGGAGAACCACTTACTCGCTCACTGCGCCTGCCCCCCACCGGGAGCTGCCCATGAACTCATCCACCCAGGGGCTCTGTGTCCACCTCACTCACCCTAGATCATGCTGCAGAGCTGGGCCTCGGACTCTGGGCCATTTGATTTTAAAGTCCTGCGCTCCTTGTACTTTACCCCCAAACACCATAGGCAGACTTTCAGGCATCAATCTGATCACCAGTTCTCCTAGCAGAAGACGGAGTCCAGAACCAGGAAGCACTGCCCTTTCACCTCCTCTGGTTCATGTGAACACAAAGGAGCATATCCACTCAGCTGCTGACAACCCTGCATACCACGGCACAAAACACCACCACGGTGATGACTGTGGCCATGCTGGTGTATATTAGACCTCTGCACGCCTGGCTTACCAAAGGGGTGACCTAACGGAGTCAATTCCACAGCAGGGGGGCCGGCACAGACCAATCAGCCTTGCTTGGTATGGTTCTGGAGGTAGAAGTTACAGCTAAAGATATCTGTGCTTAATACAAGTAAGAAGTTCTGGCCAATCACAGCCTCTCTACAGTAGAATAATATGCCCCATTGAGTCATATTTGCTCCCAACGTTAGACATATTTGAGCGAAAGGAAATGATTCATGGAGCAGAGACTGTTCCTCTTCTCCTGCCACACACAGGGTTCACAGTGACCACCTGTGGGTCCAGGGCCTCCGGCTGGCCAGGCACGGCCTGTAAAGAGGCCTGTTTAGCCACTGTGTCTATGAATTTGAGTTTCTCTTTTAAAGTAGCTTGGTCTCTGTCTGAGCCAATTCATTTCTTGGTGATCTAGTACAGATAATCAAGATATGACCTCATGATTTGTACCCAATAATATCTATATCCTTTTCCTCTGTGCCCTGTCCCTCACCAAATTTATGATCTTTATCCAAACCCAGCCATCCCAACCTTGGCAACTCATGAACACCTTATTTTGTCAGTGACCTTGTTTATACATTGAAGGCTCTAAAATGCCAAGCTTTTTGATCTACTCTTTTATCTTTTACCCCTGAGTCCCATCCATTCCTAAGCCACATTTTCCTTTTCTTTATGAAACATTCCCTAGAAATGACAGACATTTTATAGCTCTCTTTGTGCTTATCTACTCTTACAGACCACAAAAGTTGATGTACTATTTCACTCGCCTGTGACAAGCTTCTCCTGCAATTGTTTATTTCCCCTTTGGAGACCGAACCCAGAAGGCCAGGCCTCACTCAAGATGAAGGTTCGGTAACACACCTGTGCTTCTGGGCTCCACAGCTATCATGAATGAGCCGCAGTTTTGCACTGGTGAGAACACGCATCTGACGGCCACCCCTGTGGACAACGTGGGTCTCTCCAGGTAAAATCCAGTAGCCAAGCTAATGTCGTGAGTCCCTGGCCTCCGTGGCTGGCCCTAGGATGGATCCTGTCTCTCTCCTGCACGTGCTGCCACCGCTTCCTTTTCCCCCTCCCCTCCTGCACCATCCCTGCAGCACAATGCCTCTGCCTTTGATCTCTGAACTGTGCAAACCATACGCACTCTTCAAGAGCCAGCTGCATGATTTCCCTCCTTCAGTGCATGCTTTTAGGTGTGTCCATTTGGATGGAGGCCTGGGGGTGCTTGCTTTCCTTTTACAGAAGTTATAATAAAAAACTAAAGGAACTTTAATTATCTAGATAGACTTACATGTTTTAGGTGCAGCGTGAGAGACTTTCTCTTCAGTCAAAGTAGCACAGGCAAGCTACCCATTTGGACACCCACCTGAGATGTATAATTTAGAACCTAGTAAAGTTGCCAGTAATTGTGCCATCTTTCATTTTTACCCAGAGTAGCTGCTTCCACATTTGAACTTTTCTCTGGAATTCTTCCTTTGCAAAGCCCGTAACAGATGCTTAACAAACAGATTTGATATATGGATAATTTTTTTGATATATGGATAATTAAAAGGCTTGGATCAGGCATTTTTCAATAGCAGCTACCCTGCAGATGGGGAGCAAAGAGGAAATCTGCTCTGATGGTTTAAAACAACTCATGAGGCTGAATGAACTTGGTTTTCCCACAGGCAGATTTTTCAGATGGAGAATGTTTTTGAATTTTGAGCTTTCCTATTAGCAATATGTATGGCACCAAGCACAAAGGTATGTTTCATTTCACAGCTGCATAAATTTGGAAATGATTAAGAGCAGCTCGAAAGAGAAATCAAAGTTTTAAAATCATGGGTCAACTAAAACCATCACTGGTGATCTCCCCAGCCCGTCTTTCTGGAATCTCTCCCATGGATCCTGCTTTGAATCATCTGCAGCGTGTGCATTTTGGTACCATTAAATCCCTGTTTGTGCATTATTTGCATGGGAAGATAAAACAGTTACACGTTTTGAACTCTACTGCTAATGTAGGGGAAAAAACCTAAAGTGTAAAAATCGCTCTACTACTCAACAAAAAGCTTGCAGCTTCAAAAAGTGGTTGTCCTCCCCTGCACAGAAAAACAAGCAGGTGCATCTCAGCAAAGAGGGATCTGGGATCCAAGTGAAAGCAGTCCTGTGAGGCGGCAATATTCCTTCAGGCTTCTGGGGCCACTGAGTCAGAATCACCAGCTCCCAACTGATTTACAGCATGGTCTGTGTATCTGGCTGCCTGTGCAGCCCTGGCACTCTTTCCTGGGACAGACTTCTGCAGGAGTCCAAGAAGGAACCAAGTAGGGATGCTAAGATTTGAATTTCAAGCAAAACAGAGCAGAGCCCAAACATGTGCTGCCCATCCAAACATGCAAAATGTTCAGAAAAGAACCAGCTCAGGTCAGGGCACTTCGATAGGGGTTCATTCGCAAACGCTGCTTCAGTTAAACAAACATACTACCTCTTACCAAATGGGAAACTTTGAAAGAGAAATAAAACTTTGTAACCTTAAAGTGCAAAGTAAGAATGCTTAAGGAGAGTAGGAGGGCCTTGGGGAAATTGAGCAGTATGGAACTTAGTGGAATGAGTTTTTAAATATTTACCTTTTCCCACTGGCTTAGCAGACAATGTTTTCCCCTAGCAAGATAGTCTCTCTCTCTACGATGTGGCCCCATATTCCTGCCCAAGAAGCTAATTTTGTGCCAGGGCTGGAAGACTAGGATGCCGTCAGCAATCGCTTCTCCACACATAGCCCAGTGGCAGCAGAGATGTTTGGGGAAGTAGTTGATGGAAACCCATGTGCCCTCCCCCAGCCCTGAATCCTGGTTCTTCTCCCTTGTGTACCCATGATGTCCCCTACCACTGTTGATTAACTCAAATTTAAACTACCCATGCTTGCCAGACTGATAATAGCAGAGCAACAGCCTCTGGAAGATACTTGTTAAACAAGTCTTTCCTCCTAATCAAACCAGAAAACTTACACAACCTTTTTTTAGCAGCATTTGGAGGTGAAGTGCAGAACCCAAGTCTCCAGGTTTGGCATTTTTGCCTTCAGGTGTTATTTGTGAACCCCGTGGGGATGAAGGATCCTCTCATTGCATGATGTGGATCCTTGCCTGGGTTGCAGGAGTGTGCTGAACATTTTGTTCAGTCTCTCTGTGCTCTGCAGTGGCCTGTGGGCCACCATCTCTTTCTCTTTGGGCAGCAGTGTGGTGAATATTCTTGGGCTGCAGCACTTAGCGACTTCCTGAATTGCTTCTTATACTGTCTCTACTCCAAAATACTTAGTAAACCTGGTCGACGACTGACCCCTCCCCACCTCCCCACCAGTCATTCATTCCTCTTCAGCCTGCCATGGGACACTGCTGTGCAGGAAAGCGGGCCTGTTTCCTCTCTACACAGTGGTTCGGTGTAGTGTCAACATCGGCTCACACGTTTCCAGAGAGCTAGAAGAAAGCCTCTCAGATGCTCTCGCCCAAAGAAGTGATACATGTGTGAGATAACAGATAAGTTCCATATGCTGAATTGGGCACTGCACAGTGCACACAAGACCTGAAACATCACACTGTACCCCATAAATACCCATATGACATTTCATTATGCATTAGTTAAAAATTAAAAGTCACAGTCTCTTAAGCCAACAAGAAGACAATTGTGGCTAAGTTTCTCACAGGTGTGGGTCTGTTTCATCCAGAAGGCTGGTGGCTCATGGACCATGGTATGTACGTAGGGGAAGCTGAGTGAGCCAGATATGTATGTACGCATGTGTGTGTATACATGTATATATGTGTGTATATGTGTGTGTGTATGTATATGTGTGCATGTGTGTATGTGTGCATACATGTGTGTATATGTGTGTGTATGTGTGTGTGTGTGTATGTATTTGTGCTTGTTTGCTGATTCTTGTTTCAGTAACTGAGTCCGTCTGCCATGTGCTCATTGCATTTGTGACGCCTGTCTTTGTGGCCACACGTTGTATCTGGGGGCCCGGGGCTCATGTGCAGCTCACAAGCCCAGAAGGTGACGCAGGCCTTACCTTTTTGTACAGACTCCTCAGATCTCGGTACTGCCACATGCTGTTGAGGACCTGAGATGCGGCCTTGACCACTTTCGGAGAGTGCCTGACAAAGAGAAGACGAAACGTGAGATGGTGAGTGAGGGCTGGGCTGGCCTGGACACTGGTCCCGAAATGTCACAATCGGCCCCACCGCATCCCAGCCGCCTGCTCGGGCTCTGGAGCAGAGAGCATGGTCCTGAGTTCCCAGCCCTGTTCTTATCAGCACGCTCTTAGGGTGAGAGACAGAAAGACACTGCAGTTTGTCAGAGAAGTTTTAAAATGCCAACACAAGAGCAGAGGCATTTAGAGTGCAGACACAGTGTCTGACTACAAAATGGATCAGAAGGAAGAAGCAAATAGTGATTAGGAGGGCCTGCTTCCGGAGTTTTGATGGCATGTTGCGTAACACCTGCGAAATAAGAAACAAGCCAGATTATCTACCGTTCCACCTGTAGCTGAGAGCATCACGACGCTGCCTCGGCACAGCCGTGTGCCCACGGGGACCTGCTCTCCAGCGCTGCTCAGCCATGCACAGGAACATGAGCGTCAGAGTGCACAGACCTCTCTCCACACAGGCAGAGGAGGGCGTCTGTGTAAAGTGCTTCAAGAAAAGCCCTACAAGCACTTCATGTTCTGTCCTCCTGTCCAAAGTGTAAGGGAAAAGCCAAGGTCACAGAAACACGTGCATAGAGATTCTTAAACTTTATTCAAGACACATCTTTGAAATCCCTCTGAAAACACATCTAGATATTTTGCACCTCTCGCTTTAGGGTCAATCTGTATCTCCAAACAGAGATAAATCCGTGTTGATTTTATGCAATCAGATTCTTGGAAATTACTTTGACTAGTGGTCATAGATGCTGTTAATACCTGGAAAGTCTTTATTTTTGTGGTTTCACACCCAGCTGCATGATTGTGTGACTGCCACTGAGATTATAGTCTATCTTAGGGGGCCGGTTCACGTGTACCATGACAGCAGAGACGTAGGGAGTCACGGCTTTGGGGGCCGTGTGTTCTTGGTGGCGGTTGCTCAACTCTGCCACTGCAGCATAAAAAATCATGACTGTAATAAATGCATCTGGGTATCTCCAATGCCGCTGAAATAAACAGTGAGGAGGTGGCAGACAGGTCGGGCTGAGGTTGGATTTGAGAGTTAGAGTGAACACACATTTCATCGATGAGCTTTTGGCAGAGGCATTGGGGCACAGTGGTTCGCATAGCTGCCTTCCAAAGACAAGCGTTTTGCAGTGACATCATGGAACGCCAGTCCACGGTCCATAAACAGGCTGCGATCATCGTGTTCTTTGTATTCATGATTTAGACCAACTCGGTCCAAGGTTTCAACCATTTACTGAAGGGCCATAGTGACCATCACTCATTATTTCTGGGTTGGAAATCCACTTTGGCTTTATTAGTCATATCAAGTATTTGAAGAAGAAGAAAACCATAGGTAAATCTCATCATTTTAAGGAACGATTAGCTGTATTAAGGTAACATTATTTTATTTTACCAAAATGAATGGCTGTGAAATTATTTCAAAATTTATGATAGTATCATGCTCCAAATGTAATTTAAAATTCCTTCAATTTTAGACCTTTTCTTGGATGCAGATAAAGGTATATTGTGCTCTTACACAATCAACACTGAACAAAGATTAAATGCTGTGTTGTTGTATTTTGTCACTGTTAGCTAGAGATTTGTCTGTGACAATAGTAACATAACCCTGGAGGAACATCTATTAGTATTCAGGTAGTGATGATATACTTGAAACACTTAGCATACAAAATTTCTCTGACATTTTTTTGTTTGTACTTCTTGTTTAGTTACAAAACAGAAAAAGAATGCATATGTAATGAATAACAAGTTTTAACCTCTCAATTAAAATGTCAATAGATCAGAGTGGTATAATAACATGTGAAGGTCAAAGAAACATTCCTTTGTTTCTACACTTCAATTTTGATCCATCACTTGGACTGATACTATAAAACCTTGTACTGGAAAAATTGTAACTATTGATTGAAGGATTTGAACAATTGAGTGTTTCTAATGTGACAAGTGATTATAATCCAAATCACAAAACACACTTCTTTACTGACAAGTAACAGCTGAAAACGTTAATAGCTTTTCTGTCTTATGACAAAATACAGTGACACATTCAGCACTATTTCCTGCATAACTGTTAAAAGATGCATTCTTGAAACAGATAGATATGGTAGACTGTCCATAATGGGTATTTACAATGACGTGGAAAGAACAAGTCATCAAGAATTTGAAACGTATGAGACTCCTGCGAGAGTCAGTAACAGTCACACAGTGCCTGATGGCACTGGACTAGTCCCGCTGGGCTGGCTGACAGTGTCAGCAAGTGCGGGTCCTCACAGCTGTGCGACACAGCCATGCCAGCCGCAGGGTCCCAGGACACCCGTCCCATTGGTTGTGTTCCCAAGTCACAGTGAGCCATGCCGTCCTCATACTGTGATGGTCAACTCTCCAGTCTGATTCATTAACAACACTGCATGTCTAGGCTGGCATACATTTAAAAATAAAATAGACTGGGACGTTAAAGTGGGTAACCACAGCTAGGCATGTATTTTTTCCACCTGTGTTCTCCAATTCTATTTCAAGTATGAGGCAAATATTTCTGGAAGCAAGTATTTAAGAACAATTTAGATAAGACATTTGCAAGCATTTTATAAATTAACTAGGATGACTTAATAGTCCTAACATTTCCAGTTACTGACTCATCAATCCCCAATTCCAAAAATTCTATTTTCAATAAGGAAAATTTTTAAAAAATTTTATTAAACTATTTCTAGGAGGTCATGGGAATCTCAGTGCCTACTCCCACTGTAGAATTTTGTGTTAAGTGGTGAGTTTCATGCTAAGATTTGGAGAGATTCTCTTGGATTCTTTTTGTCTAAGAGTGCTGAAAAGCAATAACCGAACTGAAGAGTAGGTAGGAAATGAGAAGTTATAAAAATCTTGTTTTGATCCTCAAATGAGTGCATAAAAAAAGAGAAAAACTACATGGGAAAATGGAGCCCATTCACTAAGCAGAGGACCTATAACGAGAAAGATGCTTCGTTTAATCTTGTTGATCACTTCTTATTAAACTCATTAATCCAGGCTGTTGACATCAGAAAAAAGGGACTATTCCATATAAAAACTTTTTGGTCAAATTAAAGGATATTTATGAGATCATCTGGAATGAAAAATGTCTTGCTGTTAACAATAATAAAGTTTGGGTGAGACCTCAGAGGGTCATTTCTGGATTAGGAACAGAGGTGCACAAGACAGTATTTCATAGGCCACCTCTTCTGGTGGTTTTTAAATAGTTTACCAAATAGCCTCCTGGGACCACAGAAAGATCGAAAGCATCTTTTCTCTGTGGGGCTCATTTGATGATGCTTACTACATAGAGAGGTCACAAAGTCAAAGAGAATTAGTGTGCACTGAACACTCCCAAGCTCTCTCACACTAACGCTCCGAGAAACTACTGGAATCCTTGACTGCCCTGCGAACATAGACAGATAGGATAGAGTGTTTTGTGGACTACGAGCTTATTGTGTGTCTACACATTCACGCTCTAAGAAGTATTAATGTATTTATGTTCAGTGCTCAAAGCATGTAAACACTTCAATTAGAGATCTCAGAGGTGAAGCTATGCAAAGGAGAAAACCATGTACCTTCCTTCCTACACAGCAGATATGTAAAATTCAAGCCAAAGTTACACTACACAATTACTGCATGAGCCTAATGGGGTTTCCCAACTTGATACAAGAAAGTATGGGAATTTTAATGCTTGATTGTTGACTGGAGCTATCTGCAAGCCTCAGGGTGCTTAAATGGAAACCAAGAAACTTTCAGCCCACCTTGGTAATACCATGAATTAAATGAAGGAATGAGATCAACTTTCTAGAAAGTCTCCAAGTGCATTTCTCACTGTCATTAACAATAAAAGAAAAATTATTTAGCATTTATATGTAAAAAGGAATGGGGGAGCTGGGAAAGAACAGTCAAGAGGTAGACAGCTCTCGATAACAAAAGGTTTACTCTTTTAATATTCTCTGATTACACTGAGGAACTTCCAGGAGGCAACATTTAATTAAGGTTAGTGAAGGTTTCTGTAGAAATTGACAGCTCATTGATATACTAGCACCCTAGCCGGTGAAGATACTTCTCAGTTATAAACAGTGAGATACCTGGCTCTTAAATCACACTGGACAACATTCTGCTTGTGGTAGTCCAATGTCCTTGATGACAAGTCTTTTCTCTTTTTAGTCCATTTGTCCCAAAGTCTCTTTCCCTACCATGCTCTCCTTTCTACCTTGGATATTTCTAATCATCCTTTTAGACATTTTTTTAAAACTTGAAACTTGATTCCTGGAAACTCCAGGAAGCACATTGTGAAAGCCCCTCCCTCATTTTTAGATTAGGAGCTGTGACCACAGCACCTTGTTAAATGACACGCTGGCCCTCATAGCTAGCAAGAAGTGTGCTGGGTTAGAGCTGTATACTGAGTGCACTGTACTGTGTCTTCTGTGTGTTGAGCTGCTATGCAGAACTGAAGAGGCACAAAGCCCACGAATGAGGGTCCATTAGCACATGGACTTGGAGCCTCAGAGCGATAGTAACAACCAGACACCTTCCCGCATCGGGCTAAGCTAGTTGTTGTCTCTTTCATGTGGAGGGAATACGTCAGCATGCAGGCTGCAATGTCAAGTCCACCTTATCAGCCTCCAAGACCTAAGTTATTTAGCAGATCAAATCACCAATAATACCAGTCTTCATGGTGAGCATGAGGACTGGAAACCATTGTCCACTTCCCTCCTCTTAATGATGGGAACAAATGTTTTCCAGGGATATTCAACAGTGCTACCCACAATCAGGAAAGGACAGGAGCATCCAGGACCAATTCTGCCAATGAAGAGACAGGAAGTCACCCAGTAACTTACTTGTCTCCTTTGCTTTTGGAGATGCCAACCAACTTCTCAATGCCACCAGCATCCCGTAAGGCCTTGGCATTCTCCATATTCTTGGTGATTACTTCATGCAAGGTGCAGCAGACCGCTGTCACAGTGTCGTCTGACATGGCCTTGCTGGCTGCGTTGTTGCTGTTGTTCCCACCAGGAAGTCTGTGGACCAGGTCTCGCATGGCATATTTGCCTTTGGAAAAGAAAATGAGAGAAGAGTTGAGGAGAAGCCCAATTGCAGGAAGCGAGCAGAGGGAGAGATGGGTGCAGGGAGAGGAAGGGAGAATGCAGGAGGCTGCGTTGATGCACATTTGTTGGTTTCCCACAACACTATGCTCTCTACAGGGTAATTTTCAACACATAATGCAGATGTCCCTCGCTATCTCTGGGCCTTGGGTACCAGGAACCTCCTTGTGCTGGTGGTCACTGCAATCCATGTTGCATAGCCATCCTTATGTGTTCTGTCATCATTAGATTATTTTTGACAGTTAAAACAATGTAAATAGTTGTTATTCTACATTTTTTGGGAAGTAAGGACAAGAAATAGAAGTTGGTACATCTTTAGTATAGGTACTATTTTTAAAGAGTATTTTGGTCTGCAGTTGGTTGAATCCAAGGATGAAAAGTCCATAGATGTGGAGATCTGACTGTCTTCCCTGATATAAAATGCCTGGGCCTTTTATATCAGAGATGTGTATACTGAGTCATTGGGCAAATTAGTGTTCTGAAGCCTCAGTAGTTTCCCAGTTAGAAAGATAATGATATCTAATTTACAAGTATATTTTCAAGATTAAGTGAGCAAATGTACAGAAAACACTTGACATGCAGTGATTAACAAGGACACAGGGCTCACCAGATTTACAACTATCACTAGTAAGTTCTTGATTGATACAGTCACAAAAATGAAGAGAACATATAGCAAGTCTAACATAACCCTCAGAAACAGCTTGCCAAGTAATATGGCAGGACATGTGTTATTCAGCAAGAGTCAAACCACAAGTTTGTGGGACACATGATCACGTGTGTGAGTTCTGACCTCTGTAAAGCAAAGAGAAACACTGAACGTGGAGAAGCAGAGCTTGACAAATCCTATCTAACAAGGTGTCCCTTGCATCCCCATAACCTCATCTCTCTGATGGAATTTTATTGTATGGCTCTACCCCATAACACTTACTAACACAGCATGTTTTTCTTTGTGTGAATAATAAAATAAAATCCAACTCTGCTTCCTTATCTTTTTTATCATCATTAATCTTGCTACTCCCAATGATAAAGGTACTTACTATGGCATATTTATGAAGTACTTTTCATTTACAAAGCACTTTAGGCATTATCAATGATTCAACAAGGCAATTAATTTACCCCACCTGCAGCTCCCAATTCTGGTCCTTTAATTTATTTCTGAAAGTAAGTAAATGGGCACTTGTAGAAAAGTTGGCTGTTCCTAAATTTTTCAGGTGGAACTGGCAAATATACAAAGTTTGATCCCTAGCTTGTCTCCCCGACTGTAAGCAGACATTTGTAGCTAGCTCCCAGAACTGTTTAAGATATTTTACCTCCAACGCATCTCTAAGTGATACCTCCTTTTGCTGCTAAATTCTCCAGTGCACGGTGCCTGGGGGCAGGAAAAAGGACTTCTCGGGACTAGGCAATGTCTTAATTATAGGCAGTGATAAATAAAACATAGGCCCTTGTAATTTTGGTAACTGCTCCTATCCTATGTTTAGGTGGCTTATTTTAGCTTGGACAGAAAATGCTGATGTTTACTGAAACAGGAAAGTGTCTTCATTCACTTGATGATCGCAGAGGAAGTGGCTGACAAAATGGTTTGCATGAAAACCACCAAACGTAGCATATTTATTTTCTAAAGACAGCACTTAGAGCAGTTTGGAGAAGATACTTTTACATGAATAAGTCCTCTGTGCAACTGGCTTTAACTGTTTGTTATTACACGAGACTCAGCCCTGTTCAAGAGTTTACTTTTCTATTTGCTTCTTTTTAAATAGAATAAAACCAAACAAAATAAAACAATATAGCCAATCAAAACAAAACCATCAGAGTGATACAGGACTTCAAAACAAGGTAATAGGAAATCAACCATGGCTACCATACTGCCTCTTGTTATCTTCCCATACCATCAGACCTAATAAAATCAAACAGAACAGAATAAAACCAATCAAAACAATGAGAGCAATATGGGACTCCAAAACAAGACAATGAGAAGTCAACGATGGCTGCCATAATATATCTTGCTACCTTTGAAATAGCTGCCCAAACCATCAGATATAATAAAATCAAACAAAACAAAACAGAATAAAAACAAACCAAACAATGAAAATGATACAGGACTTTAAGACAAGATAATAGAGAATTAACAAGAGTTTACTTCCGTTGCACCCAGCACGCTGGTGACTCTGTGTGTTCACTGACTCCCATGAGGTGTTAGAAGACACATCTGAAATGCACGCAAGTAAGAAGACAGTGTGTTCTTTCTTCTTTGTCTTGATAAGGGACGAAATAGAGAGAGGACAGCATGATTGAAAAATATTTCAACCATTATGCACACGGGGACATTCCCACTCTTGACTGGGTGCAGAAGGTTGTTTTAGTGACCTTGGACATGCCAAAGTTGGAAGCCCCAGTGAGGACAGGGCAAGCATTTTCGTGCGGCATCTCTTAGTTTTGGTTGCTGCCATCACAAATTGTGTCAGACAAACCTGACCATGTGGCTTCATCCTGGGTTCCCTCTCTGTAGGTCCTGAATGGGACACAGATGTCCCTGAAACCTCTGGGTGGCAGTGGTGGCCACCCCCCCCCCCGATGAGCAGCCTCTTCCATTGGCCCCACTGCGCTGCAGACACTGTGCCCACGGGGGTGGGGCCAGGCATGGGAAGGGCCAGGCGTCCTCACTGTGTTTGGCCTCCCACACCTGGACGGCTAGGGAAATGCACTGCAAATCGTTTATTCTTTATATTCCAATGGAGTTCACTGACATTTTCTTAGCAATCGGATTCCTTACATCTAATCTATTTATCAAGAGAGATACATTTTAGTCTATAGTTTTGATCGTCTGAAGGAAGAAACAAACCAAGTAAAATTATTCCCTAAGGAAGAAGACCTCTTGGCAAGATCTGCTAATTACTTTGAGGGTATAAATTTTTTAAACCTTTGTTTATGTGCTGAAAAAGGCTGTCTTCTAGCTACTTCCAAGTTTTTAGAAGCTTTGAGGCTAACTGGACCAAAAAAAGAAAATATGGGATGTAGACTAATTACAGCCATAAATGACCCTGCTCAGTGTGCTTGTGTCAGCAGCTCAGGGAGGATGGAAATTCATCCCACCAGACCAGGGTTGTTATGAAAGGCGTCACAGAGGAGGCGGACAATCAGATTGGTCTGTGGGCAGGGGAGTGGTGAGATTAGCTATATTACAAAGAGAATTTGGGTGCATCAAGAAGGAAAATTTCAGTACAACACAACTGAAGGTGAGAGAAACGTGGTTATTTTCTTGATAATAAAGTTCTTGGTGCTGAACACCTAGTAGTAGCTCTGCTATTACTACTCTCCAGGTAGTTTATCTCCGTAACTGTTCCAGGTCCCAGAGTTTCTTTTTCCCGTGCACTTCTGAACATCAGAAGAAGCTAAACAGTTGCTCTTCTTATCCATTAAGAATTTTAGTTCCCCTTTTCTCTCAACCTGTGGTCACTTGTGGGCCACAAGTCTGAGATTGCTCTCAAGGAGTTAACTCCCTTTTGTGCTGCAGTGGGCGGCAGGAAGGGGCAAGGTGAGTGGGCCTGGCTTTTACTTTCAAAGCTAAACACCGCCAAGATAACCAAAGTGTTGATTCCATTTCCTTTTGGAGAGAGGAATGGGTAGAGATTGAGTGCTTCCACTGTGAGACGGGTGTGTGTGTGTGTGTGTGTGTGTGTGGCTGAACCAGCAGATAGACACCCTCTCACCAGTGAACTGTGCAGGAGCAAGCTGGAGGTTCAGCAGGGGAGGCACCTCGGGGACCCTGGAGCTCAGCAGTGGCTCTGTGGGGCTCTTGGTGTTTCCGGGATGCAGAGCAGAGCATGGAGCACAGGGTCCACCCCGTGGCAGCACTGGGCAAGCACAGAGGTGGTGCAGGTCAAGGAGGCAACTGTCCAGAAGAAGCAGTGGACCCTGGGCTCCACCTTTTGGATTGAATTTGGTTTAACAATAAGAAAAGAAGATGACTCATACCGGTGATACAAGGTGGCAGGTGACAAACAATTCAGGACCCAAACAATGAGGGCCCTGACTACAAAGAGGTGATGCTGATGGGATAGAGGACAGCAGAACAGGACCATGGAGACACCTGAGATGCAGTGGCAGGGCTTGGGAATGTGCAAGGCCCATTGATGAGAGAAAGGTGATGGAGAGAAAGCCAGGGTGGCCAAATGTCCTGCTGTTGACCGCCTCTGTTTCTGTGTGGTGTCTGTGCTTCCATTTTGATTTCTGGACTAAGCCTATTTCTGTTTTGAGGAGCGCTGCCACTTAGTCTCTTGATTGGTGGCAGAAATAGTGAGCCATGGCTCTATCGTCTGACCACCTGCACTCCATAAGGTGGCAGACAACAGAGAAGTCACCCGAATCCCTTTCTACTCCGATTATGGATTTCATTGGATTGTTCTTTCCCATGCACCATTCTAAACTCAGATGCCGTGAACTGTGTAGACAAAGGATTGATTTTATTTATTTATTTATTTATTTATTTATTTTAGATCAGGTCACAATATAGAGAGTAATGGAGGAACAACCTCCCCATTTTTAGAGCTGCTAAAATAGATCTGCAATATTTGCTGAGATGCTCTAAACTTTTTAACAACTTTTTTTTTGCATGAAAAATCACATCATATAAAATGTATGGTCTCACTCATTCTGAGTATATCATTCAGCAGTGTTAAGTACATTCACATCATTGTACAACCACCAATCCTATCCAGAAGTCTTCTTATCTTGAACAACTGAAATTCACACTCATCAGTAAGACCCTCCCTGCCCCTCTCTGTCCCCAGAAATCCCCATTCTGCTGTGTGTCTCAGCTTTGCCATTCTAGGTATCTTGAATATATACGAAATCCCACAGTATTTTTCTTTCGGTGACTGGATTACTTCACTTAGCGTGAAGTATCCAAGGTTCATCTACAAGCATGTGTGCACCACATTTTGCTCATTTGTTCATTTGTGGATGGAAACTGAGTTGATTGTTTTGACTGTATGAGTGTGGGTGTATAAATATTATTTTGATGTCTTTCAGTCTAGGTTAGTTTCTTGTAGACAATATGCAGTTGAATCATTTTTTCATGCACTCTGAAAATTTCTGTCTTTGCAGCATTCAACCCATTTACATTTAAAGCAATTACTGATTAAAGTACTTAATTTCTTGCATTTTGCTATTAGCTTTCCATGTGCTTTACCACTTTATTGTGTCTTGTTTTTAACTACTTTTTTTGTGTTAAAATATTAAATGTTAAAATATTTTAACACCTTTCTTATTCTCTTTTCTGGATGTTCTGTAACTACCGTGTGTGTGTGTGTGTGTGTGTGTGTGTGTGTGGCTATCATGGGTATTACATTTACCATTCTAAAGCTGTAACACTCAAATCTGTATCCTGTTAACTTCAAAAACATGCAAAAACCCATCTCATTTACATACTTGTATAATATGTGTCAAAAATCATTTCCGTTTTTAATGTATTAGTCCTAGAAACTGTAGAAAACAAAGTATGGAGTTACAAATGGAAGTTACCATAAAATTGTCTTAAAGGCTAATAACTTTTTTC
>PVJX010017288.1:0-38638 GCA_004027295.1 Dolichotis patagonum | reverse complement strand
ATTTGAATTAATATTTCAGTTTTGGTCCCGCTTACGAGGTCCTGAAGATATCTCTTTATGTCCGCTAACGCTGTGTTTGATGTTGCATTTTTGCTGCCCTCAATCTCTTTTGTATTTACCTCTCCTGGATCAATGTTCTCAGGGTTGGGGGCTGGGAGTGTTTTCTTATTTCTCCCTTTCGTCATGTTTTTGGTTCCTTTCATACACATGTACAGTGTAATTCCCAGACCCTTTTCTTGTTGGTTAAGGCTCCTATAGAGGGCACAGGCTAGGAGCTTTAGCCCTCTTCAATAGGCTATCAGATTAGAGTTCACCCATGGGCAGTCTGCGCTAGCTCCTCCCCTCTGGGCCAATCAACCTTTGCAGGCCTTTACTGCATCAGTGTGCACTGATCTCAGGGAAGTAATTTGTAGCAACTCACTGGGTCCCTGCCAGTAGTCCAAGCAGATTCCACCAATCCACTTGTCGAGGGGAGCAACCAGCTGAAGCCACTTCCTTATGGAATTAGGGCTGTCCTGCCCAAATCCAACATGTTGTCCAGTCAGTTTCCCCTTTCCCATGGGAGGGTCTTATTCCCATCACTCATCAGGCATGTTGATGCCAGTCCCCGAGAACTGCTGGGTTCCCCGACGTCCGACTTCAGCACAGCTGCGGTGGGAATTCATGGTGCCTCTGGGTGGATTGCGTGCAGGGCCGGTCCGGGTGAGGTGCACACAGGACTGTTCCACTCCCGCACTCTGGCGGCTCAAGCCAGTAGCTTTGGCGCAGATCGCTTGTTCAGGTCAGGCAGGAATTCAGGCAGCTCAAGGAGGGCGCTGTGCTCGCTGATCTTATCTTCACTAATAGTAGCCCCAGGACCTCATATTTGAGTGGTTTTTTGCACTTTAGTTTCTTCCTGGGTTGTGAGAGTCCATCTCTCTCTGTTTGGGTCTCTCCAGGGTGTTTTATTCTGGCATTTGAGCTGTCTCTCTCAGACAGGGTCCCTCTCCTGCTACCTACCAGTCCACCATCTTTTTTTCTCTCTAGTTGTATTAGTAAGTTTTGTATTCTGACTTCTTCTTGATGCGAGAATTACTTATTAAGGGTATTTAAAGTGCTACTCTGTCATGAATGCATGAACCCAATTCATGCTTCTTATTGTAAATGCCTAAGATTTTATCATTTACACCCACTATTTGATTGTACAAATACCAGTGTGCTTCTTTAAAAAATCCCTTTTCCTCTTGCCTTTATGCATCTCTTCTCTGCTGTATTCTAGAAGGTCTGCTACCTTGGAAATTGGCTTTGGAGGCAGAAAGCTCTAATTTTTAAAACTTCATTCCAGGAATGATTAATAAGTTTGAAAAGTTATTCTCTCCTTTGGCTTTGGCTTTCTAATCTATGAAATAAAAGTGTCTACAACACATTTTGATGATCGATTTTGTTGCTCAGTGGAAATAATTTATTTTCTTAGATTCATCAAGTTTGGCTTTTGTAGAGGCAAAAACATTTTAGCGCTAATATTTTTATGACAATACAATTTGTAAAATTGTCTATGTAGCTCACCTGAATTCACCAGATTCTACTCTGGAGTACGAAATAACAAAAGATGTATTTTGCTTTGACCTCTTAGCATTTCTCTTGGTACTTTGTGGTGAAAAGGTTGAATGACTTGTGGTTATTCATAAATTACCTGGACAAACAAGTATCTGGTTAAAAATTATTTTAAAATTGATTCTTCATTGTAGATTATTTCACCATTCTGAGATAGGAAATTAGGGCGTGTCAAAGCTGGCTAGGGAGGATGTGACCTGTTTATTACAAGATTCTGGAACACATGGGTGGAACAGTTCCTAAAGCCCTGCATGTGGACTTCTCCCAGCACTGAAGTAGGTTCCCAATAGGATGACATTGGCCTGAGACCTGGGATGGCAGCACTGCCTCTCAGGACAGGTAAGTAGACATTCTCACGGGTGTCCTCAAGATTTGGACAGTGCAAAGGACACAGATGCCAAGAAGACCTTGTTCTTGTGACTTCTCATGATCACCCAGTTTCCCAGACAGTGTGTACTTTTATCTTTTTATCTTGTTCTGCCCAAGTTTGCTTGGCAGGGCTGGTTTCTCCCATACCCCATTCACCCCTCACTTTCAAAAAAAAAAAAAAAAAAACAAAAACCCGAAAAGTTTTGGCTTGCCTTGTCTAATTCTTTGCTCAAGCCAAGAATCTGGAATCTAACTCCAGGACAGGTGAGCAACCCAGAACCTAGTAATGTTTCACTGGCGAGTCACTTTTAGAAGCAGAGTACTCCGTGAGGAGTCCAACAACCTGAACAGTCCGTCAATTAGAATTTGTTCAAAATACCAACTTTAAAACCCTTTCTCTTCCTCAGATATATTTAGCAGGTACTCAAGTATGCCAATTCTCTCGTCCACAGGCTAGGGCCCCAGCTCCTTGTGGTCGCTGCACTTGCTTCGGTTTCTGCACTTCCTACTGCTGTGAACTGTCATTTTTAGATTTGGAGCCAGCACATCTTCCCAGGAATCTTAGAAAATACCGATTTACAAAAGGGACCAGAGCTTTAGTGTCAGCATCTGAAATCTGCAGGGGATCAGCCATAGTTCAGTACTACTTAATGTTTCAAAAAATTTGACCAGTCTCAAACTTTCCCTTATGTAGTTTTTTTTTTTTTTTTTGTGCCAGAGATCGAACACACGACCTTGCGTTTGCCAAGCAGGCACTTACACCGCTGAGTTAAACCCCTGGCTTATGTAGAATTCTTATAAGATCTTCACTTATTTGGGCAAGGATTTAGCTCAGCAGCACAAATGCCTGCCTAGCAAATGTGAGGTCATGAGTCCGATACCCGGTACAAAAAAACAAAACAAAACAAAACAAAACAAAACTTCACTTATTGTAATCACATGGTTTAAAGAGCGAAAATTCCACTTGGTCACCTCCAGCATCCCATCAATTTCTATAAATGGTCACTATGAGGTGAGAAAGATGATCTTCTGGTGCTGAACATTGCTCTCAGTACAAACTGACTTGCCTGCTAGCCTCCTCTGCAAACTCCAGGCTTGGGTCTGGTCTTTGCATCCATACATGTCCCAGCTGTGGCTACACTAACTATTCCAAACCTTCATTATCCTCATGGAAAACTACTCTGCACTCCTGGATCTATTCATAAGGTGGCCCTTCAGAAGCATCAGGACCCTGACATCTTGGAAAGGGAATGGGTAAAATGGAAGATGCCAGAAAGCAGGGAACTTCCCTGTTAGTATTACTTCAGAAGGATGGCTGACAGCATTAAAACTAAACCAGTCCCTCGAACTATCATTACAGGCCAAAGGAAGAGCCTCCTTGCTGGACTGTTGGGGCTGTGTCTTGTTCATCCACTACATTCCTCTGGTGTACAGCAGCACACAGTGGATTGTGAAACAAGCAGAAGAAATCAGGCACAGAAGACTGTCTCCCTTCTCATGCTTTATTCCCATACCCTGTGCTCCACTTATGGAGGACACCTCTCCAGTCCTCGCCACCCCCACAATCAGAACAGGTGAGGTTTATAATTATTCAGTCTCCCCTCCATGGAACCTTGAAAGGCAAGAAAGATCTCTGGGTCATGAGGAGGTACTACTTAGTTCCTTGTCACACACTAATGAAATCATGTAAGAAAAGGCAAAAAATACATATCCACGAAAGCCATATACTACTGTGACTCCACCGCGCCCCAGGTGATGGCGTTCATGATTTCCTGTCAGCAGGGAAAAGAGGCAGGGATGATGGAAAGTACCAGAACAGTCCTGATGGTCTTAGCCAGCAGCAACAGCTTTTCCCTATTTTTCTGTAGTGCAATCTTAGATCTGTCCTACTTTTCTTCATGGGAATGAAGTGACCCAATCAGAATTATATAAGGGTTAGAGCCTTTATATGGTGACATTGTTCCAAATCATCCACACAACCCATGTGAAGAGGGGGAGGAGAGGTGAGCATGTACACATCCAGGAAAGTAAATGATTTCATCATTTAGTTATGCTTCATGAAATCCCCCGAGTGCTACATCTCACTTGTAGTGGAAGTGGTAGGGACAGAACAAGACTGTTGAATAGTGAAAAGGCTAATGGCAGGAAAAACAAACAAAAAACCACCCACGAGGAATCAGACTACTGACCAGGCCTTTCATTCTAGCAGTGATTGGCATCTGGTATCATTTTGACAGTGGAGAAGGGAGCAGCTTGCCAAGGTGCATATAAAGCAGCTGTGAGGGTTTTGCCCTTGAACTTTCTCCCATCTCTTCCTAGCATCAACAGAAAGTGCATGGTGAAGACGTGAGTCAGACAGTAAAGGATTTATATGCTATCCTGCATGTGGCAAAGTCATCAGGATGCGAATCTCCTGTTTCAAGTTCACGGCTGTGTGCTTTAAGATTTGGGCCCAGGAAGGACAGAACCCTTCAGGCCGGTCTCTTAATAGACCTAAAGGGTTGTCCTTGCCACTTAAATTTGAGGCTGTATTTTTGAGGATATGTAACAGCCTATTTGGAAAACAGTGACCACAACCTCTTCAGTCTTCTAATTCTATTTCAACATCCATGAGGTAGAGGCAGGAACACTTCAGTGAAGGAGAAACCTCAATTCATGTTGCACTTTGGGTAAAACATCAGCTCATGGTGCAGAGGTTCTGCTTGAAGCTTTTATTTGGTGGTGGGAAGAGGTGGTATAAACTATGGCTGGTCCAGGAGGCACCTTGGAAAAGGTCATCCCAGGCTGCCTTGAGAGCTTCTCCTGCCCCATCCTGGGTGACAGCTAAATATGGATCTTCTCACCTGGGTACCTCGCTAGGAGGTCTTTTCTGAGTGGGTCCTCTGATGCCTGATTAAGTGATATCCTCTGCCGAAGCTTTTCCCACAGGTAGGGCAGGTGAACGGTTTCTCTCCGGTGTGTGTACGCTGATGCCTGACTAGGTGATCCCTCCGACTAAAGCTTTTCCCACATTCTGTGCACCGGCACTGCCTCACTGAGGTGTGTCCTCTCACGTGCTTGGAAAACACTGTGCTGTCATTGAAGCAGCGCCCACATTCGTTGCAGAGGTAGAGCTCCTCGGCTGCATGTGTCTTTCTATGTGCAATATAGCTCCTGTGGTCACTGAAGTCCTTTCCACACTCTCCACACAAGTAGGGTTTGCCTCCAAGGTGGATTCTTTGATGTGTGGTTAACACAGATTTCTGGCTAAAGCTTTTGCCACAAATAGTACAGTAGAAAGGTTTTTCCCCTGTATGTGTCCTTTGATGTCTGACAAGGTCTGAAGCCCAGCGGAAATGTTTTCCACAATTGTCACATCTATAGGGTTTCTCCACAGATGTTGTTCTCTCAGCTTGGATCAATGGGGGGATCTTGTCCACATTCTTCCGATTTAGTGGATATTTGTAAGTGTTTCCCTTGTGAACCTTTTGGTGTCTGGCAAGATGTGAGCTCCTTGTGTAGCTTTTTCCACATTCCATACATTTATAGGGCTTCTCTCCCGTGTGAGTTCTCAGATGTCTAATAAGGTGAGAGTTACATGTGAAGCTTTTCCCACAAACAGGACAGACATGATGCCTCCCTAGCAGAGGATGCGCAGGTGTAGTTTCCCGAAGATTCATAAAACTGTTAACTTGAGAAATATTTGTACCAAATCTTTTTTCATTAGTTTTATCTGGGTTATCCTCAAAAATGATTTCCCAGTCTGGAGTCCGGTGAATTTCTGGATCCCCCAAAATAGACCTATGTGTGTCCTCCAAACTGAGATCTTGCTCAGCACACTGCTCCTCATCTTCACTCCTGTCTCCTGTAGAAAGGATGAAAGGAAAAAAGAATTATAAAGGCAACAAAGCTTTCTACACAGTGGGAAGACTTTAAAAAGGGTTTTGGGTAAGAGTACATTGAGAAAAGCATGAATTTCCTAAATGTAAAGTGCAGGAAGAAGGAAATAATCAATGGAATGCCCATCATGGCTCAGGCATATTCTTGTATGTTATGACAGCAATAAAACTTAACATGGACCAACATGACCCTCAATTTACACATGCAGAGGATCAAGGGTTTAAGAGCTGTGTAGGAAATGGTAGAGCAGTGACTCAGAAGTTTACAATGTTTCTTATTTCTTTGCCTTGCCTAGCCCTCACATAAAGGGTGAGATGGTGAAGAGGAAAAGGACAGTAGTCTGGCTTTCAGGGGCAGGGGACAACAATGGCTGACATGCTGGAAGAACCAATGAGGGGCCCTAGAAGGAAAGAGATGCACTGACTGGAGGAACTGCCCGCACAGCATGGAAGACCATTTCTGCCACTCCTCACCTGTGTAGGTAAAACTCAGAATTTCTGGCTCTTCAGGTTCTTGAGGCTCCTGGGTATCTGGGACCTGAGGCTCTTCTTCTCTAACCTGGGAGATATCATCTAGTCTGGGGATTGGAAATGCTGCTCAAGAAAGGGAGAACAGGACATCACGTCTGGTTCAACACTTCCCTGAGTTAAGACCCGATCTTTTTTGGTTGGTCGGTTACAGACCAACTATAGCTGGTCAACGTTTTGATTTCTTCTAACAAAATACTGTGTTTCTTGGCCCCTTTCTAGGAAATCAGATTATCATCTACTCTTTTGTTTATTTGAAAATTTATATGCTTACCTCAAATACTTCTATACTAAGGCTATAACTACAGGTTTTTTTATTAGATGTTTCCATCCATGTTTCTATGCATTTAATGTCCCCCAACTTGGAAGGATACCATTTGCTTCATCTAATTAGCTTATAAATCACTGGTGGGGTAAGCATAAAAGACATTCGAGTGCATACAATCTCAGGTAAAAGATCACCCCCAAATTTCTAAAAAGAAAAAGATCTCTATGCTTAAAATGCTTTAGAAACACGTGAAATTCCTTACACAGAGAGACCACAATTCCACAATCTTCTTCCAAGACATATTCTCCATAGAATTCTTTCTGTGTTGGATCCAGGTCACTCCACTGATCCTGGGAGAAGCATACGGCCACATCCTTGAACGTTACCAGTCCCTGGATGAACACAATGATCAAATCAGAATGTGATGCTTCTGGAGGCTCACAGTTTGTTTTGTGATGAAGTCCTATGCATACGCAGAATCCATCCAGGAGACAAAAGGAACCCTAACAGGCTATGAAAGCTGTTAGGAAGCTATAACAAGCTTCCAGAAAGCTATGCCCCCTCTTGTTTCCCTTCCTGACTTTCTGTTTCTGGGAAAGCACTGGCCCTCAGCCTGCCCCTCCAGCTCCCTGACTTCCCTGAGGACTAGCCTGTATGTTTCTTCTTCATTAGAGTATTATTTAAAACTCAGGAAAGTTCATCATTCAACTTTGTATTTGATGTTTTAATGGTACATTCTTCTCTGAAAAAATTCATCTTTTCCCAAGCTATCCTTAATTAACCCTATCTAATCATCCTTTCACTTAGATTCTATAGCATGAGACTTTTTCCTCAGCTAGATGACAATGTAAAACCATGGATGAACCCTTTTTCCACCTACTCCTGTCACATAGCTTAGCTTCAGGGCTCTGCACATGATGAATGCCTTATAAATGTCATGGCAGTGAAATCAGTCATTTTTACAAATGACTAGCAAATTTACTCCTAAAAGCAAAACCCCTTCATTTAACAACTTTAAAGTTGTACTGGAATGTTATGAAATAATCCCATTCTTGTTAGCTCTTCTGGTGAGTAACAAAGAAGCTGTGCAGTCTGCAGATCTGGCGGAGACCATTATAATTTATCTCATCATTTCCTCTACTCTTTCGTGGGCCTGCAGAACAGAGAACTTAAACCGCTGGAGAAGAGTGGTAACTACATGCCATCTGATCGGTTCAGCACCTGGCTAACGCCCAACAGTTCTTCCGACAAATTCTGCTGTACACAGGAAACTGGGGCACACCTGGGACAGAGCAGTCAGAAGGGCAACCATTTCTGGGTCTCCAGAGCTCCTCTCTGCAGGAGGGTCTGGCTCCTGGAGCACTGGAACCTCTAAGGAGAAAAGGAGGCAGGAAATCAGACACATGCAGTGTACCGCGAAAAATGGCAAAGACCCGAGCACTGCCCACCACTTTCGGTAGGAAGGTGGCTCTAACTCCCCTTACAGGAATCAGGACACCGGTCCAAGGTGACCAAATCATCACAAGGCCCCTATCTAGACGCTAACCAGAACGCCAGAAGAGCAACCCGATCATCGCTATGTGAGCCTGGCCCCATCCTGGGGCATTCTAGCTGGCGCTGTTTCTTCTCAGCTCCTGGAGTTCTGCGACTGCTCTCCAGTATAGGTTGCAGACGCCCTCCCTGCACTCTGCTGCGGTCCCCTCTTCCTGCTCAGGCTCCCCACCGTGCTCCTGCAGGGGCTGGAACTCCTCTTCACAGTGCGGGCTCTGCCGTTCTTGTGTCCCCTGATCTGGGCTCTGGTTGGTTTCCTCATGTGACTGCTCAAGGGTTGAAGTCTGTGCTGGGTCCTGCAGCTCACTGGGTGACTCAGGCTCTGCCCCTAGGTGCACTGTCTCCTCGGACAGGACTTCCTGGCCATGAACATGGACGGTCACCTGGGAAGAATTCCAACTTCCAGTCACCATACAGTCGGGAAGGAATTCCTGGTTATGATCGGAGCTCACTTTAGAATCCACCTATGGAAAAACTCCCAGATGGACCCGATGAGCGGAAGCTTTAGTTCCACTGAGGCATGCAAAGAGCTGAAAACTCTCACCAGGACAAGGGAGTGGGCACTCAGGTACTGTACTAACTTCTCACGTGCCTCATCCCTTTCTCTTACTGCCCAGGGTTCCGAGGTCCCCAGCCTTCCCACCTCCACCCATCCTGCCTGAAGCTCTCTTGCCATCTGCTTCCCCTGCTTACCACTTTGGAAGAGGGTCTAAGATTAAGGGTATAGGAGACTTTAGAGGAAGTCATAAAATTCTCTCCCCAGGAAGCTGAGGTTCAATATCCAAAGAAAGAAAACCAAAGCCATGACCCAGAAAACCACACACACACAAGACACACACACCCTGCCCTATGGGGCTTAGGGAGCATCCCAAGGGCAGGGCTGATGAATGGATACTTTCGGGGCCCTGTAAGTCTTCCCCACTAATGTGGCTTTCCAGTAGACAGTCCCCCTCCACGTCACACAGATCAGGACTCCCCCTCCTCACCCACCGCCTTGGTCTCCTGGGCTGTTTCTGCAAACCCTCCACCAGTGTCACCGCCTCCTCGCCACTCTCTGGCCGCTGGCCCCGCACCCAGCTCTGCAGCTCCCCAGGCAGGACAGTGAGAAACTGCTCCAGCACCAGCAGTTCTAAGATCTGCTCCTTTGTCCGCCTTTCTGGCCTTAGCCACTGATGACAAAGTTCTCGGAGTCTGATGAGAGCTTCTCGAGGGCTTGCTGCTTCCTGGTAGCGAAAACATCGAAAGTTCTGGTGAGAGGTCTCCAGCACAGGGTCATCCCTCTGTAAGACAGAGTCTGGCCTGCAGGTGAAATCATCTTCCAGTTTCACCATCAGAATTCCCTCTTCTTCCCAAAGATCCTGGTCCTCTGGTTCCAAGGCTGTAGCCATTTCCTGGTTTTGGGGTGGCTTCACACCATCCAGCTCTCACGCTGCCATCCCTTCTTGTTTTAACCTGGGCACCTCAAGGACTTTCTCCCAAGGGACCTAAAGTAGAGAAGTAAAACAACAGCATGAGCCTAAAATTATGCACAGCGATAACAATTCTAACTGTAATCAAAATCCTCTACACATTTCTTCAAATGAGTGAACCCCATTTTCCCCAGTGTCTGTAATTTTTTTACAGTGAAATGTCACTGGGATAGGCTAATCCATGATTTACAGTATGGCCCTGGACTCCCTTTCCTAGTAAGATTAATATCCCGTATGAAAACACTGAATTCCTATTATATGCATACTATCAATTCCATCCTGTCTCTAAATTGGTTTCCTCAACTTCCTTCCTGCGACTGCTTTAGGTGCAGCACTAAAGCACTAACAACCGGGACACAGGCACCCCAAAAGGTAAACCTTATCTTGTTATGGCAACTTCAATTGGACATTCTATGCATTTTCAAACTCAAAGTGTTCAAAACATTATTCTCACTCCCAAGCCCACCCTTCTTTCTTGGCTTAGATCACACTTGCTCAGTAACCCTAACTGTGCGTCTTTGGATTCAGTTTTGATTCTTTGCCTTTGCTTACAGCTCATTAAACCAATTCTACCCCTTAATGCCTACATCTGTTTCCTCCACAATCTTCCAAAGGGCTGACTTCTGAGGTTTCGGCAATCAGCATACCTGCACACTGGCAGGACTTCCTAACTGGGCTCCCAGCAGTATTTGACTGTAAGTGCAAGACAAACACCCCGGAGCTTTTCTCATGTATTATTCAAGAACATTCTGATATTGTCAGTCTAGACACCTGATCTTTAGAAATGCTACCTGCTGTACTCATGTGACCCCTGGCTGAGAAAAACTGAGCGAGGTGTTAAGAGTGGTAGCCTTCATTCAGATTGCTTGAGTTAAATCTGGGCTCTATGGTTTACTAATATGGCAACTTTTTCTCTTGTTTATATTGGTTTCCCTGTCTATACAATGGAGACAATAATGATGTCCATCCAAGCTACTATGAAGATTAATTGCATTACTACATTTGAAGTGCTTAGAAAACAGATGGCACTCTAGCGTCAACCACTGTGCAAATTATAGCTCCGGAGGGCGAGGGATAGAGCTCAGTGGCATAAGTGCCTGCCTGGCAAGCGCAAGGTAATGAGTTCGAACCCTGGTACCAAAAAACAAAAACAAACAAACACAATTATAGTTCCAAATACTTACACAATAGTTAAAAACAGTAACTTGTTATTAAGGTTAATCCCAAATCCTGGCCATGGCACATGAGCTGCTTCATACTGAACCCTATTTTTCAGTCCTCATACCCTACCTACCCTTTTCTCTTTGCTTCCTGCCTGCACCATACTGAATGCTCTGCTGACCTCCCTGTGGCCTCTTCCGGCCTCCAGGTGCCTTGTAAAGGCTGCTCCTCCCCTCTTCAAAGCTGCAAAGACTGCTGGTATTTCTTTTTAACAGGTTCTTCTTTTCCATTCTTTAGTTCTCATCAGAATTACCACAACTGTCACCAAATGTGAGCTGCATGCCTCCGGTTACCAGTCATAGTGTCACCAGAGGGAGGTCTCCTGGTGATTGATCTGGCCAACAGTGACCAGCGGCACCCCATGAAAAAGCCCACACACAGGGACAAAGGGTCCGTTGCCACGTTGTAAGAGCCTAACTGCAAGAACAAGGAAATACGTCCTATAACAGAGCCCCGCTGCCAACCTCCTCCAGGGAAAGACACGTTACACAGAAAGTACAAGAGCCACCCACAGCTCTCAGCCCATGACCGAAACAATACCTGCCCCCCACCCCAATGTGATAAAAACCCAGCTCAGCCCTGCCCTGCAGGCCTTGCCCTGGTCTGCTGGGTAATGGGCCACTTCCAGTGTGTGTTCTGGTTCTTGGCGTGGGGCTTGGTCGCTTTATCACTGGCAGATCTGGTTGTCTCTTGACTTAAGGCTCTTCAATCACTTGTGACAGGTGAACAAACTTCTAAGTGTGGACTGTTAAGTGACCCTCACCTTGTTCCCTCTGCTCTCCTCTGTAATCCTTTCAGGAAGACAGACAGACAGACAGACAGACACACACACACACACACACACACACACACACGAGTTTGCAAAAGTCCCACCCTCTTCCCCCCATCACTGGCCCTGAATTTGACCTTTTAAAAACTTCATTGTTTGTATTAGCATGTGTTTGCCATATATATCGATCACATACATCAGGGAATTGGTACCTGTACATAACACATCTCAATTCTTTTTTCCCCATTTTCTTCCTCCCTTTGATTCTTCTTCCACTCCCCAGTTAAGAAGCTTTGTTTCTATTTTTTCCTGTCCTGTCGTTTCCTTCCTTTCTCTCTCTTCCCTCCCTTTTTCCCCTTCCTATTTCAAATGCTCTTTCTACTTACTCCCCAGATCTACCTCGGTCACATTCCTCATTCACCTTTTGGGTTTCTCACATAAGAGAAACAAGGTGATATTGAAACCTGCCACACTCGAACTTTAAACATGCTGCCCCTTGTCTGCATCTTTGATTAGGTTAAACCTGTCCTACTTCTGAAGACATGGCTTAGGTTCGTCCCTTCTAAGATGTTTTCTTCAATTCCATTCCCCTCAGTGTTGGAAGATACGGCTAGAAACCACCTAAGTGCTTGAGCACCCTGGGCGCATCTCTATTATAGCACATGGCTTATAATTTCCCCTGTGAAACCCTTTGAAGTCAGGGACAGTGTTTTTCATTTTTCTCCAACAGCTACAATAAAGTGTACAATAAATGCATTTAAAATGAATAAACCTTCAATCTGAAGTTTTCTTCCCACTTTAACAAGAAGTAATCTTTTCCTTCACAATTCCTCTAATTTCTGTTAAGATGGAACCTTATTCTACCTTCTAAAATGTCTTTCAAATCCATCCCTGTCTTCACCTCCAGTGCCATCCCCCTGAATGAGCCACAACAACCCACCAGAAGACATTACCAGGGTCTTTAAAAAGTGACCACATCCTCAATGCCTTATCAGCAGTGCCACACTCCTGGCATCTCATATGCTCACAAAATGACTTGGAACATGGTTCAAATATCCCTTCTCTATCTCCAGACAACAGTTCACATGCGGCCCAAGGTACAGAACCTCAAACCTTAGATAGCATATTTCGCTTGAGGTGTACTTGAGTGAACTTGAACTTAATCCTCTAGCCTTTATTTCTACTTCTGAAACCTACCCAGTTCCTGTTTAGCCTCTGGGAGACAGACAGGAAGAAGTGGCACAGGTGGGTGGTGAAGACATTTATAATGGGCAGGAAATTCCTCCATGTTCTCTATCCTTGCACTACTGCAGAAAGATGTCGATGGGGAACTATCTTACATATGAAATCTGACAACAGCTTTGCATTATCCTTGGTGTAACAATTCAATGCTTTAAAACATGACATTCAAGGCCCTTCAAGACCCGGTCTTTACCCACCTCTTTCTCCTATGACTGCCACTCCCACTGATAGCCATGGCTTGAATGAACTATTCCGGGTCCCCCTTCTCTTGCCCTCAGTGGGCTTTTCTGATGAGGTGCGCACCTTCTGAAACACCCTTTTCAATCTCCTTCAGTTGTTTAACTCTGCTCATTTTTCCAACCTCACCCTTCCAGGTGCTTCCCTGAAACCCGGGACTAGACCGCCAAGGGAGTTGAGCCTTCTTATATCACAGCAGGAATTGTGCTGCAAAACGCTGCTCTTCAAGCTGAGCATGGTGATGCACACCTGGACTCTCAGCGCTTGGGAGGCAGAGGCAGGAGGATCGTTGTGAGTTCAAGACCAGCCTGGGTTACAAAGTGAGCTCAAGGCCAGACTGAACTGCATAGTGAGACCCTGTCTCAAGAAGCAAAACAAAACAAACAAACAACGAACAAAAACCCCAAAAAACTGCCCCTCTGGTTACGGGATCTAGTGGACTATAAAGCCCCAAAGGCGGGGACATGCTGTGCCTTGCCGCATGCCTGGCACACAACACTCACTCACTTCATATGTGCTGAACGCAGAGAACACTTACTGAGTTTTTAAAAGTCTGTCTTTGGATGGACAGATTCCATGTTGTATTAATGCTTATATATTCATTTGGCCAGCAAATGGTGTGGTGGGTAAATGAAGAAAAATGTATTGCTTGCTTTTTGAGTAAAACACAATACTCTTATTGGTTTTTAAAAGAAGTGGAACCACAAAGAATATTCAGGTTGCCCTGGAAATAATCCAAACACAAGTCACACAAAACTGGGCATTTGAAAAAAATCGTTTTCCTCTGGGCACTCAATCAACTTTAATAAGCACAAAAGCAGACATTAAATAATATGATGCAACTATAGTACTGATTCGTCACACAAAACTTCCCAGCATCTTCCCTTTCTACCTATATTCTATCCCTGCAAGGCAGGGGTCTCTTCCTTAATAGAAGAGACATCTATTGTCTTAAAAGTCCAAGAACCAATACCCATGAACTAGACTAGAAACCCTTATTGTTTTCATGTAGCTCCAGACTGAGGTCTTTCTAGCTATTAAATGATAAGGTTTTCTTAGAAGAAAACATAGACTAGATTCAAATTATTACTTCTAGAAGACATTGATATCCTTATTAAAGGCTCATAATACAGAAATTTGAACATGCTGCTCGCTGGGGCCAACTAGGACCTTTCGATAGCTCTTCCCACTGTTCTGGAATAGAACTGTTAACTGCTCTTTTCCAAAGCTGTTGATTTTTGTCCTATATACAGATGTTCATCCATGTTGCCTTGTAGCAGGCAGGGGCTCGGGACCACTGGCTATGAATGCCCACGCCTGCGTATTACCCATATGACACTACTTGCCTAAGCGTGTCACCCTTGAAACACAGCTAACACTGCTGTACCACATGGATATTAAGGAACTGTAGACAAAAACCTCTCAGCATAGTCTGGCATAGGTAGCTACTCAATATATTTTCTTTTTCCTTCAAACTCTTTTAAATCTTTTTGAGAAAGCAAGATTTAAATGATACAGTCACTGTTTTTGGCTTTGCAATTAACATTACTTGTCAGGCTACCCCATTACTTGGTTTGGGTGGATTTTTTCTGCTTTGTCTGAGGCTCCCTTGATCAGAATACATGAGGAAGGATGGCACACTACCTGTTGAACCGGAGGACTCTAAGATGCAGGATTTCCACTGCAGACTAAGTCACAAAGAAGAAATAATCCTGGAAGTCATACTTGGTGTACACAGTATAGTGTCTGTCTGACCTCTGTGAGCCATGTCCAAGCAAGGATACTCCCTGTGTCTGCTACTTTGTCATGTAATTTTTGCAAAAGGAGTTCAATAAACCTGTACTGAATTTAAGCAAGCCTTTCCTATTTCTCTTCCCGCAACCTGGATATAGAAACACTAACATTCAGAAATTGATGGGTGCCAAGGATTCTGGGAAATAAAGCATTCTCAGGAACAGCTGTAGGAATCTGTCATTAGCCTTCCTTTCAGGTTCTTGGGGAAGTCAGGTGGCATCTCAGTAAAGCCTATCCTGTGTTACTGGGTGGCAGAACACCAGTAAACTCTTTGGAGGGGTGGATGGCAGGAGATGGGGTTCCTCCAATCCACAAACTGAGTCTCCACTCTGTTTCCCTCTACTCCAGGTGCTGGGCAGATAAAGATTAAAAAGGCCCAGTAAGAAATGGTAGAGACTTTAAAAAATTTGGGAATTCACAGCGAAAACCTACAAAGTGGGTATAATTTATATGTTCAAAATGAGAAACCTCTCAAGAGAATTAAGCAAACCAAAGGGAAAATTCATCAGTTTCTCCTCTTAAATTGGGAATAAGAAGATGAAACTTGTAGAACTATTTTTTTTAAAGCACAGTTTTACAAAAACAATTCAGACCTCAGTGGTGTAACTACCTATAAAAGAATAGGTTACTAGTTTCCAGGACAAAATTACTCACAAGGTCTTCTGATCCCCAAATCTCTGCAGTGTGCAACGTGACCGAAAGCAATGGTTCTCAAAAGTGATGCGTTCAGACCAGCACCTGTACTACCCGAGACCCTGTTACAAATGTAAACTCTCAAGTCCCAGAGCAGACCTCCTACTGGAAACTCTAGGGGGCGGGTCCCAGAAATCTCTGTTTAACAAGCCTTGTAGGCACTTCAAGATAGTAAGCTTGAGAAAGCACTACCTGTTGCAAAGCAAGTAAATTCGAGGTTTATCCAGAAAGGAACCACCTTTTCTAGCATTGGCCAAATTAAAGAAAAGGTTTGCTGATGACAGGACAGTAAGTCAAAGTAGGGACGCCTAGAACTATTTCATGCCTATATCAAATGAACTGGCAACAAATGTTGCAAACCTGTAACTTACCTCATCTATAAATGTAATGCCCAAGAGTCCCTCACATTGCAGTAAACCTTGTTGTGCTCGTGAACTGTCTACTTCGATACAGATGATAGAGACAAAGTGGGTACAGCTGGAGGAAAAAAGGGAAAGATTAGGAATCGCAGGTTTCTAGTCCTCGGGGGAAAAATTCCCATCCTTCCTCCAACCTTGCATATCCTCTTATGTCAGGCAGTAATAGCAGAAAATTACCCAACAAATGGCCACGAACTCTTAACTGCTCTGCTGTCACATACTTCTCACCAACAAGCCTGCCACAGCGGTCCCACCACCTCCCTAAAGGTGCTTTCCGGATCAAGACCCATGGGCAGCTTGGAAGAGGAGCCGGGAGGAGGAAGGAGGGATGAGGTCCTCCACTACATTCTTCTTGACCTCTGAGTGTCGCTGCCCTGTGTGTAACCTGCCATGTAGGGACAGAAAAGACTGAGGTTCTAAGCCCAGCCTCTCGACATGACCCAGGATATGGCACAACCCGCAGGACTGAAGTGATCCAAGAAAGCTGGGCCTAAGAGCTTCCCTTAGGGGTGGCCAGCATGAGGACCACCGAAGACAGGTCATTAAAGGGTCTGAGATAAGAGCACCCACTGCTCAGGAGGAAAGGCCGCACTATGCAATGGATATACTGTGTTTTCTGATGGCACAGAAATGAATAAACTTTTCGTGCAGACAAGGCACAGGTGGTCTACTCCTGCTGCGCAAAGGGGAGCGTTGAGAAGAGGCGCCCTACGCTGGCTGTTACGAGCGGGGGTGGGGGTGTGGGGGTAGGGATGCTGCCAGTGAAGACAGCAGTCACTAGTTTAAGGGAAAGGAAGCTCGGGATATGTCAGAGCAGCAGCTGAAAAGCCACAGACCAGCAGGGCTCCGAAGCCTAGCACGATCACTGGTGATACGATCATAGGTGATAAGATCGCGGGTGACAGTGCCTACAGGTGCCCGAGGAGCGGCTGGTGGTGGAAGGAGTTGGGGCTCTCCGGGGCAGGCTGCCTGCTGGGAGGATTCTAGAGCAACTGACAGGCTGTATAAGAAAAGGCTGCGGACAGCCAAGGGGCCTGGACCACCCTTCTTCCCTGGGTTCCGGGGAAGCAATAGGAGAGACGGACTGCCTTTCTGCAGGCCCCAGGAGAACACGAAGGGCGACGGCTGGAAGGACAAGGAAGCCGGGAGCGCCACTCGCGTCTCCGGAGGTTCTGGTTCCGGCAGCCCCGCGGAGGACACCGCGCCGCAGCCCCGTCAGCACGCCGCCGCCACCGCCCTCTCCTCCGGACGGCGCGATTCCCCAGGCTCGGGGGCGGGGTCTCCGGTCCCACCCCCTCCTCCTCGCCCTACCCCGCGCGGTCTGCACCGGCCCGGCCCGGCCCCCGGCACTCACCGCTCAGGCAGCTCCGGCGGCTCCTCCCCTGCCCGGGGCTCTTCCCCACCCTCTCCGGCCCGAAACCGCGGCGCCCGATCTCAGCTGCGCGGGGCCTAACGGGTCAGAACACGTGGGGCCTTTGCGCCCGGAACCGGAAGCGGCGGCTCGCCCCGCCCCCTGGTCGCCCTGGAGCCTTTCTAGGCTGTCGGAAGTTTTGTTAACTCTGTGACCCACCTGGGCTGCCATAGGAGATTGTACCTACAAGGCCCCCCTAAGCGTCCTCCTTTCGGCTCCTCCTCGCCCTTTCTGCTGCGAATAAATTAACATTCTGGGCTTGCAGTTTCTACTGCAAGGTTTTCCCATTTCTTTTTAAATGTTTTTCTCCTCTGTGTTTGTTTTGACTTGGTACCTATTATTTATTTTTTCTTTGCGTGTTCCTTCAAAAAGCTTGGTAGAACAGACAGCAAATTTGGTTTCGAATATTGGCTCTTGCATATACTTTGGCAGGGCCTTTGGCGAATCCTTCTACTCTTACAATTTAAATGTTTTTCACTTGCAGAGTGAGCATCCTACTGCTATTGCTCTGGGGGTCTAAATGACACATTTTGGAACATAGTGAAAGCTCATGACGATATTTTTTATAGGAAGAGACTGAAATTGGAGATTGATCACAGGCCCTGGGGCAGGTTGGCGAGGAAGGAGTGCCTGGGGCGAACCAGTTGAATGAGCTCCTTCAGCCCAGAGAACACCAAGCTCAAAGACAGTCCAAGCAATGGGTTGCTAGGCAAAGGGGTGCCACGTGACACTATCCTGCTAAAAGTACAAGTGAACACCCCTACGGTGAGTGGGTACTTGAGCAGTTCCTTTCCTCCCATCAGGAGAGAGGGTTCCACCTGATCTCCACTTTCTGCGTCTCTTTATTTCTTCATTTTCTCATTGCCTTTCACAGTCCTCACTCTGGGAAATCTGAGAGTATTCTGTACTTTTCTTTGAATGTTTCTTTGTGCTTCTTTGCTCTGAGACTGTTATCCCTGATGCTATTTGTTCATTTTTTTTTTACCTGAATGGATGACATTTCTCCACATAACTGCTACTTTCCTTTATTCTGTTTTGCTCTATGAGTCACCATTCTCTAGGTCAGTGGGCCTTCTCTTCGCATCCGTGTCATGTATATTTCATTTTCAAAGGATGCATTGCTGCAATCTGTTTAGCATGTTTTCAACTGAATTTACTAACCACTTTAGTAGAGGGAGATGTGTATTGGGATTATTCAGAGTAACAAAACCTAAAGAATGGAGCTATGTATTATGTATATTAAATTTATTATAGGAATAGACTCCCTATCACAGAGGTTGATCATCCCTACATCTGACCCCTAAGAACTGGAGCTGGAGAATTAGAGGTTGGTGGTATAATTCAGGTCCAGGCTGAAGGTTGAAGGACAAAGGTAGAAGGGTGTCTTACTTATTTTTCTCCTTGCTGAGACAAAATACCCAACACTCAGAGTAAAAGGGGAAAGATTTATTTAGCTCGCAGTTGGTAGTTGTTTTGGTCCACAGTCAGATGGCTTGAAGACAAGATGGCTTCACAGAGGGCCACTGCAGAGAACAGTTATGCCACCAACAAGGGAGGGAGACAAGACTTTTTGTACCCCTTATATTGTATCCAAGTTACTGGGATTAAAATGATGCTAAACCAGTTAGTTGACTGATTTAGCAGTCACACACCCTTAATGCCAGCATCACACACTCTAGATTCAGCCATCTCTCAAAAAGCCCCACCTGTGACCACATGAGTTTTAGGGGACATCTAGACACAAGCCATAATAGAAGGCGAGGTAGTTGCTGATAAAGTCCTGGAATCTGAATGTGGGAGGAGTGGGGGCTGTGTGTCATGGCAGGAGGAGCTTGATGTCTCAGCTCAATTTGATTTTCCTCTGCCTTTTTGTTCTATTCTGGCCTTTGACTGAGGCCTACCCATTTTGGGCAATCTTCTTTACCCAATCTACTGTTGAAGGGCTCATCTCTTCCAGAAACACCCTCTCAGACACACCTAGAAGTAATATTTTACCATTTATCTGAGTATCTCCTAGTCCAGACACATAATTTTATGACACATAAAATTAATCCTCTGAGAGAAAGAATATATGATCCATGAAAGCCTATTGTGTGCTCAGTGTGATACATTAGGTAGTTAGCTAAGAATGAGTTGGATCTGTAAAACTGGTATAGAGTTCCAAGAGAAAATTCTAAAAGGTCTGGATTTCTTGAGTTTGAGGTCCTCAGGATTCCCAAGAAGAGCATACTAATACCTCCTTGAAAACTCCCCCTTCTTATCCAGTCTTATACTTTTTGATTCAACATAGTCATACTTTAGGGTCACACCTATGATAAACTGTGGTGACTTTGTTGATTCAACTAGGCCTCCCTTACATATGTTCATATTGGTATTGAGCTTTGGCCACCATGCTTCTTTTGCAGCTAAGAATCTGTGTTATAAATGAATAACCTCCCCTTCCCATGTGAGGTGGGAGATTCTTAGTTGATTTGAAGAAACCCCACTAATTACCACTCACTGCCACTCCCCAAATTCTAGGAAAATGAAAGAAAAGCTACCTCTCTACCTCATAGCATTTGCCACCTCTGGGCACCTTCTCTTTTCCCTTCATGAGGGTGTTCTTACATTCCTGACAGTGCTACCTCTGCCTCTGCCTACTTGAATCTCTCCCAAGTGTATTATCTTTATTTATAAAAGTTAGTCTTGTTTAGAGTATGTATTTTTTGTTCCTCAATAAACTTTCCTGCTAAAAACCTTTTCTTTCTGACCCAGAACCATGTCTGTGGACCTCCCCAGTCCAGGCTAACCCCAACTTTAAAGTAACACAGATTTTTGTCTATATATCTCACTTGCTATTTTAAAATATTAATATGAAGTATATAAAGTATACATATGTATAAAGTATAACATATATAAAGTATATACATATGTTGCTTTAAACATTCAAAACATATCAGTATTAAAGAAGAAAATTATTCAGTGACATTTGTTAAAGCACAGCAAGAAATACTTCATTCAGGACCAGCACAATAAAAATAGTTCAGGACCACAACAGTGTAAAAAATAGTTTATTTAGTTAGCTTTATGAATAAGGAGGTCAGCTAGGGAAAAGGCTTGAGAGAGAGTTGTGTGGTCAACTACACTAAGATTTAAAATAAGAATAGACAGTAAGCTAGATTTGTAGTTTATTTTTGTGAGTAACATACATTGAATGACTTATTGAGCAACTACTATCACAAAAATTTATACAGCTATAATTTACATACACATGTATGTATACATGAAATTATATAAGAGAATGTATTAGATAGGCTTGCAGGAGCATAGGCAGATAATCCACAATGCCAGTGTCCACACTGTAGGGCTGAAGTGATATGGCAGAACTGTGTGGCAGAGGAAAGCTCATGGCATGGCAGAGGGAAGCAGGGTTGACGAAAGGAAGATCTAGGTAGGGAGAGAGACTCTTCTAGGCCTTGCTCACATTTACCCTTCTCTTCTGAGCAGCCCTGCCTCTTAAGAGCAAATCACTTATAAGCCCCTCTTATAAGTTCTGTTGTAGGTAGAAGGTTATGAGTGCTGGGGAGAAGAGAGTCCTATGGAGCAGAGTGAAGTTTCTCACCCTGGAGACAAACTTCCCTCTTTACACATGTTAGAGGAAGGCAGAGAGTATCCTAAAGGCAGCAGGGGTGGGGAAATTAAGGAGATCCAAGCAAGGAAATTTTCCTTCTTCGTTTATATGGATGTAATCAGAGGGTGAGAAAGTCTGGGAAGATAAAGAGAAGGAGCCTAGTAAGCAGAGTCCTTTCTGTACTTGAGTCTATTGTTCTTGTTAACTGCACTACTTCAACTAGGATGCTATGCCTGTTATAATCACTTTTTTCTCCCTTGTATGACAACACTGAGATTGAAAGGGGTCACAACCATCGGCATAGTCCAAAAGAATGGCCTTGAGTCAAAAAGGTAACAACACCACATTCTGAACATATTGGGAATATAGGTTCTTGGGATAGACAGAAAGACCAAGAGCCACCTATATCTAGAGGACATCCTTAGGGAACAGACATCGACTAGGAAAGCCTCAGTAAATTGATAAAGGCATCTAATATAAGAAATCTATAAGGATAAGACAGAAAACAAAATAAAAAATAGAAAATGACAAGAGGAAGAAGTAAAATGCAACACTCAAAACCCAGCCCTCCCAGGACAAGTCTGGAGCACAAAGAGGTAGAGGAAATCAGAAGGCAGCCATTGGTACTATGAAGCGAGAGCAGCAGAAGTGAAAAAACAAATGGAAGAGGCCATAGAAAAGAATAGTATTTAATGTACAAAAAGAAATGAAAATCAAAATGAAAGATATCAAAGCAGACAAAGGTTAAAAAATAGACAAGATTAGCAAAATGATGGAAACCATGAGTGCTCAACATAAACAGAAAATGAAATCAATGAAACAGATCCAAACAGAAATCCAGGCAATTAAAAACTACATAGAGAGTATATACAACAGTTTGAATGAAAGCAAGGATAGAGTATCAGACCTAGAAGACAGGTATGTGACTAATATCTTAAAAATAGCAAAGGTCCATGAAAAATCAATCTAAGAGTTACAAGATGGATCAAAGAAGAACAACATAAGATTGATTGGAGTGTGTTAGAAAGCTGGAGACAGCTGGAGACACAAGAACAAAATATTAAAAGCAGCTAGAGGAAAGAAACAAATCACCTATAAAGGAAAGCTCATAAGAATCACAGCACACTTCTCCACACAAACTCTAAAATCAAGAAGAGCCTAGAGTGAAGTATTTCAAGACCTAAAAGCAAACAATCTTCAGCCTGGATTGATGTACCCCACAAAACTATCTTTCAAATTCAATGGAAAAATAAAATACTTCCATGACGAAGAACAAGAAATTCATGGCCACAAAACCACCTCTACAGAATTCTCTGAAGGATATATTAGAAAAAGATAAGGTAGACCTCCAACGTACAAACACCAATAGAAAGAAACCATCAAGCAGACCAAGCAATTAAACAGAGAAGAAAGACAGGAAATCAACAATAGGAAAATAACATGAAAAATATAAGCCAATATATATCAGTTATAATCATCAATGTAAATGGTCTCAGCTCACCAATTGAAGGAAAGAGACTGGAAGAATGGATCAAGAAATAAGATCCATCAGTACACTGCATTCAAGAAATACATTTAAAACAAAAAGAAATTCATAGACTAAGGTCAAAGGATGAAAAACAATTCTCCATGCCACAGGAACCCAGAAAAAGCAGGGTTAGCTATTCTATTTGCACACAGTGTAAACTTTAAGCCAAAACTGATCAAGAAACAAGAATGATCACTATATAACTGTTAAGGGAAAACTCCAAGAAGAAGAGATAATACTCATAAACATATATGCACCAAACACAGGTGCACCCAACTACCTAAAACAAATATTAATAAACATGAATAACCAAATAAACACTAACACAATTGTAGTGGAGGACCGTAATACCTTACTCTCACAACTAGACAAAATGGGAGATTTTACAAAATAGACCACATATTAGCCCATGAAACATGTTTAAGAAAATATAGAGGAATTAAAATCATTCCTTGCATAGTATCTGACTATAGCACAATGAAACTGGAAATCAATGACAAAGGAAATAAAAACTATACAATCACATGAAAATTAAACAACACATTTCTGAACAATGAGTCACAGAGGAAATTAAACACAAAATTTCACAATATATACAATTAAATGACAATGCTGATACAACATACTGAAACTTATGGAATGCAATGAAAGCAGTCCTAAGAGGGACATTTATAGTGACAAATTCTCATATCAGGAAAATGGAACAAACTCAAATAAACAACCTAGTGTTGAACCTCAAAGTTCTAGAAAAAGAAGAACAAATCAAACTCAAAACTCATATGAGAGAGAAAATTGTGAAGACAAGAGCAGAAGTTAATGCACTAGAATGTAAAAAAAAATACAAAGACTCAATGAATCAAGAAGTTTGTTCTTTGAAAGAATTAATAAAGTTGATAAGCCATTAGCCACTCATCAAAAATAGGAAAGAAAAAACACAAAATCAAGCAGTTAGGAATGAAAAGGAACCACAACATATCCTATAGAAATTCAAAAGATCATCAATACATACTATGAGAAACTATATTCTAATAAGATGGAAAACCCAGAAGAAAAGGACAAGTTCCTCAACATAATACAATTGCTAAAACTATATCTAGAAGATATAAAAATTCTAAATGACTCCATATCAGCCAATAGAATTGAAAACATATTTAAAAATTTTCCAGGAAAGAAAAGCCCAGGCCTTGATGGATTCATGGTTGAATTCTAGAATAAACTTAGAGAACTGATGCCACTAATGCTGAAACTCTCTAAGGAAATTGAAAGTGAACTACTTCCAAAATCATTTCTGAAGGCAAGTATTACTGATTCCAAAACCAGAGAAGAACCTAACCTAAAAAGAAAACTAAAAGGCCAATCTTCCTAATGAACATAGATACAAAAATCCTTAATACTATACTGGCAAACACAATACAGAAAATCTTCAAGAAGATTATACACCATGATCAGGAAAGATTCATCCCAGGGATGCAGGGATGGTTCAACATATGCAAAACAATAAGTGCAATATACCATATTAATAGAATAAAGCCCAAAATCACATGACCATCTCAATAGATGCAGAAAAAGCATTTGACAAAGTCCAAAATCCATTTATGGTAAAGGCCTTACAAAAAATTGGAATAGAGGATCTTTATCTTGATCTGATAAAAGTCATCTATGACAAACCAACAGCCAACATCATACTAAATGATCAAAAACTGAAAGATTTCACTCTAAAATCAGGAGCCAGATAAAGATGTCACTATCACTACTCCTACTTAATATAGTTTTGGATATTTTGTAAGAGCAATTAGATGAGAGACATAAATAAAAGCAATAAGGACAGGAAAGAGGTTAAATTATCATTATTTGCAAATGACGTGATACTCTACATAGAAGACATCAATAGCTTCACCACAAGGCTTATAGATTTAATCATCAAATGCAGTAGTGCAGCTGGATGCAAAGTTTGGTATCCTGCATGTTTGTCTATGCTCTCGTGGTTTCAGGCATCAAGAAAGAATTTACAGTACCATGAAGCAGTTAGAGAGCTAGGTAGTTTCAGAAGAACAAAGTTTTTAAAAAGAACAATTTCTATTGTAGAGTTTTTCCTTTTCAATACTTCACATATTTTCATGTTAGATCTTTAAAAGCTCTTTGCTAAGTCGGTTGGACATTTATGAATACCATGGAATGATAATATCCTGGTGAAAACTGAGATAACTCTAGAGATATACCTTAAAAGAGACAGGAAGGAATGTAGTGTTGTGATGGGGACTGAGTCCCCACAGAACCAAGTCCGTATCATTTCCCCAATGCTAGGATTGGGATGTGACATGGCCTGGCTTTGTTGTTTTAACTTGCCTAAGAGAAGGATCATTGCTTGCCTTAAAGACCTTTGCATGCTAGCCCTGAATATGAACTTTATGTGATACTGGGGCTGAATCTTCCAACAACATAGTTAGGTTTCTCTAAAATATTTCTTAGTTGCACATGGTTTACCTAATTAAAGTCCCAAAAGTGACACAATCCATGAAGTGTAAGAACTTTTTATATGAAATCCTCAAGTTTTAGCATTATCTTGAAATGAACCTCTTTAGGATTATACTGTATAAAATTTTGTATCATATCAATTTAAAAAAATCTTTTTTGGTACCAGGAATTGAATTAAGTACCTTACACTTGCCAAGCAGATGCTTTGTATCATACCAAGGTGGAAATATCCTTATTAATATATCAGCAAACATAAATGTTTTAAACATTTATGAGCTACCATTAATACTGATTAGGGCACTCCAACATACTTGTCTTATGGTAAACTGAGAAAATGAGGTATAGAATACCCTATGCCTTTGATCAGGAGCTAAGGAAAATAAACAAAGAAGGAAATAGTATTCCTTACACTTTTTGAAGTTGCTGACCTTTGACTCTGACCTTAGTAATCTCTACTCTCAGTTTACAACTGGAAAAGTCTTGATTTCTTTCTAGTTTCTGAGAACATCCTGGGATTCCCTTGGTGGAGAGTTAAGTTACTTCCCTTCAAGGAAGACTCCCAGTTTGTCTTAGTTTTTTTTTATTCCTGAGACCCAATACCTGACACTCACAACTTAATGGAGGAGAAGTTTATTTTGGCTCACAGTTGGTCAGGTGGCTTCAAGGCAGGGTGGAATGGCTGAGGGGCATGGCAGAGGAGGAGCAGCTCATGGCATGGTGGTGGGAAGAAGAAGAAAGAGGAGGAGGAGAAGGGAGAAAAAGAGATCGATTTCAAGGGAGGACGGAGGAAGATAGACCCTTCCAGGCACCCCCAGTAACCCACCTCCTCAGACCAGGCTTTACCTCCTAACATCACATTTAGCTATAAACTCATTAGTTAACTAACCCACTGATGAGTACCACACATTCATGATCCAATCACCTCCCTGAAGCCCCAGCTATGAACACATGAGGCTTTGGGGGAATATCTAGGTATAAACCATAACACGGTTTGAAATTTATTTATTTGAATTTGAACCAAGCACCTTGCACTTGACATGCAAACACTCTGTCTCTGAGCTATGTGTCTAGCTGTTTTTATTACTATTATTATTGTTTTTTGAGGTGAGGGTATCACTAAGTTGTCCATGTTGCCCTTAACTTGCCATTCTTCTGCCTCAGGCTCCCAGGTAGCTGAGATGACCATATAGATAGGCCTGTGTCATCATGTTTAGCTCTAAGCCATTTATACATGACAAATTCCTATATGGGACCTTAACCATCATGGTTTCCTTTCATATCTTTACCTTCCTACAACAATAAAGCAGAACTTCTGAGATTTTGCTGGAGACTGTTTTATCAAACTTTTCTACACTCTTATGTTTAATTTTTGTGTCTGCATCAACCTTATTTTTATGTGTTACAAGTTTTACTTTGCAGATAAAGCTTTGAAGAAATTATTGCCTGTTTTAGGGCTCCTTTTACCTCCTTATTTCTAATGGTATAAATAAAGGGATTTAGAAGCGGTGTGAGGATAGTATTCAGCACAGATACCACCTTATTCACCTGAGAGAAGGAGTGTGCAGTGGGTCTCAGGTACATGAACAAAACAGCTCCGTACAGCAGGGAGACAACCGTGAGGTGAGAGACACAGGTAGAAAACGCCTTTTGGCGGCCATTGACTGAAGGCATGCGCAGGATAGTGGACACAATGCAGATATAAGAAATGATGGTAAGCAGCAGTGACCCTGGGATCACGAGGATGGTTGCCAGGAGACCCAGGAGTTCCAATATGCTGGTGTCCGCACAGGCTGCTTTCAGGATGGGCCCAACATCACAGTAGAAATGATTGATCACATTGTTGCCACAGAAGGGCAACTGGATGAGCAGCGCTGTCTGACAAAAGACAATGGTGAAGCCCACCCCCCAGGAAATGATGGCCAGCTGCAGGCACAGGTTGCTGGTCATGATGCTGGGGTAGCGAAGGGGCTTACAGACGGCCAGGTAACGGTCAAAGGACATGACAGTGAGGATCAAGAACTCAGTGGTGCCCAGGAAGAAGTGGAAGAAGGCTTGTAGCAGGCAGCAGGGAATGCAGATGACTGTCTTTGTCACCACCAAGGTTTCCAGCAGTTTGGGAATGACGGTGGTGGTATAACAGATCTCCAGGAAGGCCAGATTGCACAGGAAGAAGTACATTGGAATTTGTAGCCTCGGCTCGACCCAGACGATGATAATAATGAGGCCATTGCTCACAAGGGTTAATATATAGGTGAGAAAGATCACTGTAAAGAGAGGGGCTTGGAATCCTTGGCCACCAGGAAAACCTAGAAGGATAAACTCTGTGATTGCTGTGCCATTTCTCATGTTCCTTGTTACCCTGGAAAGACAGTAAGAAAGCACTTCCTTAGAATATTACTGTTTTTGTTTTTAAATGAAGGGATTTTATTTTTTATCTTTCTTTATTTTCTACTGTTCTGATTACATTTTATGTTTACTTTTCTTGCTTACATTTTAGATATATCTCTTATAAGCTGTATACAGTTGGGTTTGAAAAATTGGTATTAACAGACATTTATTTTATTTATTTATTTATCTATTGGTTTATTTAGTACTGGGAATGAAGAGCTTCATGCAAACTAGGCAAGTGTTTCACTACTGAGCTACATGCGCAATCTGCTCCTTGGAATCAGAAGTACAGTTGGGTATGGTAGCAACATAATTAAATTAAATTAAATTAAATTAAATTAAATTGGATTCTAGTTCAGGTCCCTCCTTCATGGCACATACTGCTTTCAAGATGGGGCCAGTGCCTCAGTAGAAATGTGCACATTAAACTTCTTTACTAATTAGTTGAACCAACTTCTAATGGACTTTAAAAGTAATGGACTTGAAAAGTGAAAAAGCAGTTTCATCCTTATACTCCTGTAAGAATAATTATTTTACATGTGATATAGAACTGGCCATGAGCCTGGTCCTTATATACAGGAGTGGATACAGAATTATCTTTGTTCCTTATGTAGAAAGTGACAGTTCAATATAAAACTTCTAATCATTACATACTTTGGAAAATTAGATCTATGAATTCCATAAGAACTTGTTGAGAGCTTATTATGTTCCAAGTCCTGATAAGCAATTAAAGAATTTATTGTTTGGGCAGGGGAGACACCACATATGATAACTACAACAGGACCTAGTGAGTGCTAGTGTGAAGCTGTCCACATATTACTGTGGGGACACCCAGAAAGGACCCTTAATCCAGACAGACAGAGATGTGAAAGGAGAAAAAAGGTTCTAAACTGGTTCTGGGGTTGAAGGGTAGGGAGGATACAAGGATTCTGTGTCTCTGAAACAGAACCAGAGCAAGGAATGCCACTTGAGTTAGAGTTGGAAATCAGGCTTGTTCTGCACGTCTGGTAAATTAACAAGATGTGGCAGTATGTATCACAAGGTCAGGAAGTTTCAGAAGAGAGTCTTGAGGACTTGAGTCAGGAGGTTTGCTTGCATGGTGTGTGTATGTGCGTGTGTGTGTGTGCGTGCACGCGCGTGTGTGTAGGAAGTGTGCTGTCAGCCTTCATCCCTAACGTATGTTCATGTGGACCTAGGTCTTACAGAGGAAGGGGTGGCAAGAGACATCTAGTGATAAACAGCACTGCTGTGGAATTCAGATAACCATGTGGCACAGATAGGGAAGAGATTCTCTCTCCTTCTGTAAGGAGCACAGCATTGTGCTGGAACCACAGGGATCCAGGGCTAGCAGCACAGTGGCCCCAGAAAGGATGCCAATGGGAGTGGCATCGCCAGGAGAGAAGAGTGGTCCTCAGCACAAGTGACAGAAGGCTACACTAGCCAAGGTGCGAGCACATGAAAAGTTCCGTGAGATTTTGAAGGAAGCTGGATGTCTGAAGTCAGCAAATAAAAGTGGTATTCAGAGAAACGTGGAAAAGCAACCTTAGGAAACTAAAATTATACAGTCAAAAATAATGAGTCAAACATGGTAGATACACAATTACACAATTCAACCCTATACAGAAAACCTTTTCCTTTACCTTTAGAAAAGTCACAATGTAGAGGGATAAATGACCCATAGTGATGAGTCACCTACCTGGTAGTGACCCCAATGTCTCCGCTCTGTCTCATCTAGGCTACCTCCATTCACATCGTCCTTGTTCATCAGTATTCGAGTTCAGCCTCCTAACTGGACTTCCTGTCTCCTGACTTGCCATACTGGCTCCCGTCCATAATTCACACAGCCACAAGGGAGATCATTCAAAACTCAGCATTGTCTATGTCACTCCTGAGAGTTCTGAGGACAACACCCCAAACTCCATGACATTCAAGGCCATCAGTGATCTCGCCTTGCCAGCTTGATCTTCTGACATTTTTCCTTCTCCCCTGTTCTGTGTTCCTCACCTACCGAATTACTCAGAGTCAGAGGATGGCAAACTCCAGCCCTGTTCTGTAAATAAAGTTTTACCAAAACACAGCCACACTCATCTGTTTATATATTGTCTGTAGCTGCTTTCATGCTCTAATGGCAGAGTTGAGTAGTTGCAAAATAGTTCATAGGGACCCCACAGTGTAACGTGTTTACTGGCTTTCCTTTAATGGGAAAATTTTGCAGATCTGTAGTTTTCTGAGCATGCCATTCTCAACCTTCTCTCTCTCTCTCTCTCTCTCTCTCCCTCTCTCTCTCATTCTTTCTTTCCATACTGATGACATCCAGCTTTAACTTTTTTAGTTCGAGACAGAGACTCACTAGACTGACCATGCAGTTCTCCTGCCTCAGCCTCTTCTGCAGCTTCAGGATTATAGGCTTGCACTACTGTACCCAACACCATTCTCCCTTTTGACTCCTAGTTATTGCATATACTGTCTCCTTCATTTAGAATACCATCCTCCATTTTCTCCATTATTTAGCTAAGTCCTGTCTGACTTTCAGGTCTCAATTTCAAAGCCACCTCCACAGGCAGCCTCCCATGATTTCCTGTCTCCAGTGCGGTTAAGGGGCTGCTCCTACGTGCCTCCATCATAACCTCTGTATATCTGTCTGAACTCTTATGGAATGATGTCTGCTTGAGTTCTCCCATGGATCTTAGCACCTTGAGGGCATTAATAGTGTTTGCGGGACCTAAGCACAGGTCTTAGCACAAATTAAACTCTCAGAAGATATTTCCTTAAGTCACACACTATGGCTCACACCTGTAATCCCAGCACTCTGAGAGGCCAAGAATCACAAGTACAAACCCGATCAGGGCAACTCAGTGACTTTGTGAGACCCTAGCTTGAAATTAAAAAGGGGAGTCTGAGAATGTAGCTCAATGTGAAGGTCCTGGGTCTAATCTTTGGTGCTGACAAAAAGATGCTTCTTGAATAATTATGAGTGGGCAGCTTGTCGACAGTCTGTCTTCAGTTATCAGTAAATTTGTGTAGACTGATACATGCATGTGTTTATATGTGGCACTCTTTCTTGTATTTCAAATGCTGGCATCATGTTGGAAAAGGGACTTGTTTCTTCAGTAATCTGCCTCAAAGTTGACTATTACTTCATTTCTCCTAACGAATGTTTTGCTGCATGCAAACTTTCCCACTCCATCGCTCCCATCAGGATATATTATTTCTTCCTGGGATTGAGTGCTTCTCTCAGCTTCTCCAGTCTGCCTGAGTACACATAGCTTTCTCAACTCACTTAAAACTCAGTGGCTTGAGATTGAGCTGGGTCATTTTTTTATGAGCCATGTTGTTAACATGATCCTTTATGAAAAGGATCCTATCTTTTTCTTAAAATTTTCATAGTCTTAGCAGCAGCAGCAGCAGCAGCAGAAGAAGAAGAAGAAGAAGAAGAAGAGAAAGAGGAGGATGAGGAAGAGGAGGAGGACAAAGAAGAAAAAGGGAGAATGTACTAAATACTTTTTTTTTTCTGGATTTGGGCTAAGGGTATAATGTCCCAAGCTTTGTTTATTTCATTTGTTTTGTTATATATTATTGAAAGGGACTGAGTTTTGTCATGGAGCACATATGAAGATGCCCAATGTTGTACAACCTTAAAGCAGAGGCACTAAAATACACGCACATGTTTACTACTTTGGGGTGATGGGCTAAATAGGAACTTGAAAAAATTTGAAATTTGCCCTACAAACTGATGATCATGTTAAGATGCAGGAAATAGAAATCACTTTGCATTCAGGAAGATATAGGTCTAGGACATTTTTGTGCCTTTGTGTTGCATAGCTGAAATTCATAAGAATTTGCTTACAGACTTCAAGGCATCAAGGCTGCATCCGTTTATTCTAGAGAGCATAGTACTTTATACAAGGTGGCATTCATTCCGTTCTGTGGATGGCAAAGTGATACTCACAGTACTAATGATTCCCAGGAAAACAGTTCCGGTCTGGAGGAACTGCTCTGGAGGTCTGTTCATCAGTGGACTGAAAGAAAAGAAAGTGCTCCTTATAAAGCTAACTAATTGAAACATAAAATTTTTCTCTTCCTTTTTGTGCTAAGAAAATATATCTCTTTCTCTGGAAGTTAAAGCTATTCCCTTTCTGCATCCTTAAGTTCTAGTCATAAATCTTTCAAGAAATGGTGCATTTCCTTCAGTGTTTAGAAGAAATGTGTAGTGAGGAATGAAGGCAGCGGTTCATACTAAGTCAAGATTTCTTCTCTGAAAATAATGCTTTGTTAGTGGGGCATTTTCTTAGCTTCTTCTGGGACATCCGTCTCCGCGGATGTGCTCCAGGATCCCAGGAGACAGGGACAGGTCTCACTAAAAGTTTATTCACAAGTCAAACTGGGGAGCTTGAAGTTTCATCAATTTTAATTAGTTTCAATCATACCTACCATCCTGAGATAATTGGTTCATGACTGAAAAATTCATTTCTTAGTTTCTTCAAGAATGGATATCAGAGGTACTTTAAAAATTACATGAGATCTTTCATGTGCTGGATTGAACAGAGCATGGGATTTGATTAATACATGAAAAATGGACAGGTATGCAGGAATTGTGATCATTATAGAATGGCATTTGAATTTCTTGCAACTATTTTGTGGGAATAAATGACAGGGGCCTAAATTATTAATGATCATATAATGAAATAATAGAGACAGCATGTATAACTACTCTAGAGGAATGTCTCTGCAAAAAAGAAAAATAGAATTGGAATTTTAATTTTTAAAAAATCAACTTTTGCCCCTTTCTCTGCAGAATCATGGTGGCAGTGTGGAGACACAGACGCTAGTGCAGAGAACTTTTCCTGGGAGGAGACCTCACAGCACATGGGCAGACCCTTCCGTCAGGACAAGGTCTTCAAGTGACTGCCGCTTCCATTGCCCAGCCTCCTGCACCTACCCCTTGGGGAGGTGTGGTCATTAAAGAAAACTGAACATTGAAAAAAAATTAACTTTTTTGGTAGTACTATAAATTGAATTCAGGGTCTTTGCACTGAGCTACATCTCCCTCTTTTTAAGTTTTGAGGCAGAGTCTCGATTGCTAAGTTGCCCAGGCTAGTCTTAAACTCAGGATCCTCTTGCCTCAGCCTCCCAGAATGCTACGATTACAGGCATTTGCTACCTGATGAACAAAACAATTTTAAGGAAGACAATTTAAGTATAATAAAATACACTAATTTTAAATATAATGTCCAGTGAGTTTTAACAGATAAACACATAAACACACATGTAACTGTCATTTCAATTAAAATATAGAATGTTCTTAGCACTCCAAAATTTTTTTGTGTCCATTGTCAATGCTATCTTATCCTCTTTCCCCTCCCCGTAACTTTAGATCTGATTTATGTATCTGTAGATTAGTCTCTTCTATTTGATTTTTATATAAATAACCATACAATATAGGCTCTTTTTATTTCTAGGTTCTTCCTTTAGCAAAATGTTTTAAGAAGAATCCAAGTTATGGGCATTCCTTTTGATGTAGGGGAAAGAAACTCCCCACTTACTAGATGTCAGGTACAAGTTTGTGTTCTCTAAAATCGAAGAATGAATTTGAGGAACAACAGAGGTTAAGAGTAGAATGTATTTATTGAGAGAAAGAAGGCTTCTATTTGAGAGAGAGAAGGGGTCCAGACTCTGTTTTCCAGGCACTTTTATAGCGCAAAAATCAGAAAGCGGGGTGAGTCTAAAGTGGGGGAAACTGGGAACTCACAAGGCAGCCAGGCATGAGGTGGGACAGAACTATGGATTAATTGTTCAGGTAAAATTGATTAAATCAGGGACAAATCTGGAAGCAAGTCACATAGCAAGTGGGCATACTTAGAGAACAGTCACTCTTTCTATAGGGAGCTGGGATGGTGACTCCTGGCTTCCTCAAAGTGATAAAGACCTACTTAGAATATCAGTTCTTATGATGTAGATATATTTGTTTGATCTTTTGTCTTGAGGTCTTGCCCACAGTGGGAGATGTCTGTCTCCTCCAAGTTTGCAAGGTATCTGTTTTTCTGCACTAGCTCCTTCCAGGGTTCAGCCCTGTATGACTGCTTATATTATTTTTATGTAACTCAGCTGCCTATAATACTTTGAATTGTGCAGTTTCTATACAATGAATGTCATACTTTGTTCATCCATTTAGTATTTGATGAATTCTTGAATTACTTAAGTTTTGATTACTGTAGTTAACATTATAGTGGATATATAGGAATCTTTATATTTGTGGGCTTGTGTTTTAACTTGTTTTGCGAAAGTGACTAAGAGTGACATTCTTGAGTCATAAGATCTGTGTGTTTTAGGTAACAAACAGTTCTTTAATGAATTTGTTATCTGCTAGTCCCATCACCAACTTGATGAGAGTTCTACTTGTTCCATATATGCACTGACATTGTCAGACAGACAGACAAACAGACAGACAGACAGACACAGACAGACAGACACAGACAGAGGGAGTGATTGAGTAAGAGATATTATGGTAGGGGTAAGTCTTTCATGTTAATTGAATTTGCATTTTCTTGATGACTAGTGATGCTAAATATATTTTCATATGCTTATTGACTATTAATCTTCCATGAATATTGTAGTTGGTTTAAATTATTTGCCCATTGTAAAAAATTGGATTTTTTCTTTTTAATATTGAGTTATGAAAGTTATTTTTCTATATATGAAGATTTTGTCAGATAAAAAATGAGAATGTTTTCTCCTAATCTGTTTTACTATTTTCTTTATATTTTGGTATAGAAAAATTTTAATTTTTAAAATCAAATTTATCATTTTTTATGGTTCATATTTTTTCCACCTTGTGTAATATCTTTTTGTGTACCCTAAGAATACAAATAATTTCTCCTAGGTTTTCTTTTAGATATTTAGGTGTATGATCCATTTCATGTTTATTTTTTGCATATGGCATTAGTGTTTGTGTCCATTTTTTCCTGTTTAATGTCCAAGTTGCTGTGATACCATTTATTAAAAAAAATTCCTTTCTCCCTTGCATTGATTGCATGTTTCTGTTAAAAATCAATTGCTTTAATATATGTATTCATAAATTTATGAATTTATTTCTAATAATTTCTTTTTCCACTAATATCACAATACCTTGTTTACTATATTCTTACTGTAAGTCTTAATCAGATAATATAAATTCTCTGACCTGTTATTTTTCCAGATTTTATTGGCTATTTCTGCTTCTGTGCATTTCCACATAAAATTTCAAAAATGACTTGTATTTTCTACAAAGAAACCTGATGAGATTTTGACTGGGGACTTCCCAAGTCAGCTATACGAATATTGACGTCTTAATTTCTTTAATGTTTCTGAACAATGTTTTATAGGTATTTTTAGTTTCAGCATAGTATTTTGTTAAAAATTTCCTCTGGTCTCTTAGTTCCTTTTCTCTTTGCTGAGACACAATATCTGACACCCAAAGTTAAAAGAGGAAAGGTTTATTGGGTCATAGTTTGTAGAAGTTTCAGTCCATAGTTGGCTGGCTCCAAGGTGGGGTGGCATGGAAGAGGGGCATTGCTTAAGTTAAAGAGTCCATGGCAAAGCAGGACAAGTTTAAGGCAGCCAGCAGTAAACAAGTGAAAAGTGACACTCAGCAATGATCTTTCTGACCCTCATACCCTGTTCAGGCTACCTGTAGGTCAGGGAACATTCACATTCAAGCTGGGGCAACCTTAATCCTAGCACTGCACCATGAATCAATTTACTAAATTTACTCATGGAATTTTCTATATAAATAATCACGCAGTGAATAAACACAGAAACAAAGAATAGAATAGTAGTTGCCAGGAATTGGAGGGCAGGGAAAAATGTAGTGGAATTAGTTGAAGAGCATAAGGTATACAGCTGATAAATGCTACAAATCTATTTCCACAACGGGGGATACTGGGAGTCCAGGGTAAGGTGCTAGCAGATGCCACAACTAGTCAGAACCTGGTTCCTGGTACATTTCAATATTTCCTCACATGTGGAAGAGACAAGCTGAACTGCCTATTTTTATTAGCTAATCGTTAATATCCTCAATATGTTGACTAAGAATAACTTTAAAAGTTACTCTATCTTTTAGATACTTTTACTTCAAAGCGAAACCACAAAAAATGCAGACTAATTTAAGACTAAACATTATTATGTACTCTCCAAGACTGAAGCAAGATGATCACAAGCACAAATCTAGCCTAGACAACTTAGCAATTTAGAGACCTTGTCTCAAAAAATAAGGACTGGGGATACAGCTTGGTACTGAGGTTCAACCTCAGTATTACAAAAACAAACCAAACCAAACCAAACCAAACCAAACCAAACCAAACCAAACCACGTTAACACAAGTCAGAGCGGGATGATTTTGGGCAGGTGGTCATCTTGCTACTGCTAAACTACCATATATTACATTTTGTAGTCAGAGTTTATGTGAAGTATTCACTTGGAAGTAGTTTACAGTAGAAAATAGTGCTGCCCCTGAGCACTACAGGTTGAGAATATGAAACTCAAAATGTTCCAAAACCTGAAACCTTTTGAGCAAAAGGAATGGATGAAAATGAGAGATGAACCAGAAGCAGGAACAGGGGACCGAAACTGAGAGAACCACGCCTGACATTTACAATGCTGACTTACAGAAATATGTGATGGTATCTGTAAGAAGATTCCTGGAGACCAGTGCTCCAAATCTTGATCTTAGTTTCAGGTCTTGCCATAAAAGACAAGATGTTGTTGGGTAGAATTCCTCCCAAAATAAGATTAAATAGGTAAATAGCTTTGGGAGAACATTTAGAAAATGTTAAATGTAAATATTGACTCTAAAGTGCACGATAGATAACTGGGTAGAAGAAAAGGAGAGGGCTTGAGGGCTTTTGTGAGGAACAATGGCTTCAAAAAACATTGCAGGTGAAGCAGGAGACTATTGGCCAAACATATATTTTTAGTTTTTAAATATTTTTAATAGCTCATCAAAATTTTATTTAATGCTATCATCACTTTTTGAATATATATTTTAGTTGTTTAACCAAAGTTCTCTTATGCTTACCTTCGACATTATGTGAGTGCGTTTGCACGCATGCATGCATGCACACACATGTGTGCACAGAATTATTGTCTGTGCTGGAGGGGTACACTGGAGAGGGAAGAGAAGGGAGAGGTCTGGAATGGAGAGAAGGATCTCATTGCTGGCATGCCATCAGAAATGTTAATTGGTGCTTAAGTATCAGTGAACTTAAGCCCCTCTCCTGTCCCTCCTCACACTGAAAACACTTTTATCATTCTAAACCTAAAAAGTTTCATATTCACTTCTTCTAGAACCATTGAGTTATCATGCAATGATTCAAAGGCCAAAAATTTAAGAAAAAGCAGGGACTAGGAAAGGGAAATTGGGCCCATAGGCAGTTATTGTATTTCTTTTTCAAAATTTAAACATTTTTTTCTTAGTATAGGTTCGCAGTTCATAATGTTTCCTTGCGGGGGAGTTAGTACATCTCAATTCCTTTCTTCATCTCCTTCCTCTCCTCTCTGCCTGCCCTCTCTCTGTCCTCCTTGCCTCTCTTGATCCCTTTCCCATTCGAGAAAGATCTATCTCCCTACTTCTTCTTATCTATCTTTTATTTTGCTCATTTATGCAATATTGAAGCGTGTGTGTCTTGATTGATTTCACTTGACATCATGATCATAGTGTACATCCATTTTCCTATAAATAACTCAAATTTATCATTTCTTTAGAGTACGACCTACTTCACTCACTACAGAGAAACTGATGCTTTCTTTGAAAGTGTTTTCATCTCCTAAATGCTATGAAGAATGGTATATTAAGCATAGCAATTATTTAATCAAAAGTTTTATGGCTATAGATAATTTGACATTTCACAATGAATGGCCAACCTATATTGGCCATCTATATCAACTGGCAACTAAGTAATTATTACATGTCTGTCTAATAGTATTCCAGATGTCACTGAAGTTCTGTAGGCTTTTTTTGAAAATTAATATAATTAATAGGATAATATTTATTGATCTTTCTTCAAGGTCACTTATCCTTCTGTTTTTCAATTGTGCTATTAAATTCATCTTATATCTTTGTCATTACAGAAATTATTTTTCATTTCCATAGTTTCCATTTTTTCTTAATATTTCCATTTCCCTCATCTGTTCACTTACCATATTTTTCATTATGTTAAAATATCATATTTTATGTATTTCTAGTATTTGTTTTAACACTGTTGCTTAGCTTCAGGTTTGAGTCAATTTTTATTAATTAGTATTTGTATTATTTATTAATTTATTATTTATTATATATTATATTGTTTATTTATTATTACTTATAATATTTATTATTATTTATATTATTAATTGTTATATTTATTAATTAATTAGTATTTGTATTTTTATTAATTAGTATTAGTATTTTTTATTAATTAGTATTAATTATTGGTCACATTTTTGATATATAGTATTTATTTATTTATTTATTTTAAAAATAATTTTATTTAAAGAGAAACAAAACAAAACAAAACAAAACAGAATAAAGGGTAGCGACAATACAGTATTCCAAGGAAAAAAGAAAAAGAACAACAACAATAAAACCTAAGAAATTATTACTTGACAAATTACATACTGACTTCTTGGAGATAGTTGTTCAAATTACAAAGTTAAAACATGTAAAGTAGACATTCAAATAGTGAGACTGTTAACAGTTCTGCTCCACGATCTGACAAAAACAACAATGTGGTCATCCATCTTACCCATGCAAATATACATGCAATTATATCAAAAGGGTAAAATTAAACACAACAAAACAGAGCAAAGTGGATCACAAGAAAGGAATGTAAGAGACAAAAATTTCAAAACTAGACAATCGGAGATATTCACTCTCTATCATATTGACCCTTGTTTTCTTCCAAATAGTTGTCCATATTGTCACATATAGGGAATTCACATGAAACAACCTAGTATGGAATTGATCTGAGCAGGACGAGGAGGGCATTTCAGGTCTTTAAGACCAGACATTAGGGAAGCCAAGAATGGCTGTCATAGTGTCTCTCATTCTCCTCAAAACAGCTGTCCATACCTTAATGTGTGTTGAACTTAAACAAGGCAAAGCAAGCTAAGATCACTTTGAACAAAAAGTGATAGTTTTGCTGGACTTCACATCATGACATTATGGAATCAGCACTGGGTAT
>PVJX010017287.1:0-38645 GCA_004027295.1 Dolichotis patagonum | reverse complement strand
AATACACAAAAATCAATAGCATTTCTATACACTAACAACAAAAGTACTGAGAGAGCAATAAGAGAAACTACACCCTTTACACTAGCATCCAGAAAAATGAAATACTTAGGAATTAATCTCACAAAAGAAGGTAAAGAGCTATACAGGGAAAATTATAATACCCTGAAAAAGGAAATCGAAGAGGACCTCAGAAAATGGACAGACATCCTCTGTTTATGGATAGGAAGAACAAACATTGTAAAAATGGCCATTCTCCCAAAATTACTATACAGATTCAATGCCATCCCAATCAAAATACCACTAACATACCTCATGGACCTAGAGAAATCACCCCTAAAATTCATCTGGAACCCGAAGAGACCTAGAATAGCAAAGGCAATTCTAAGCAACAAAGGCAAGGCAGGAGGCATCACAATCCCTGACTTAAAATTATACTACAAAGCTACAGTGATAAAGTCAGTAAGGTACTGGAATAGAAACAAACCCAATGATCGGTGGAATAGATTGAAAGATACAACCACAACCTCAAACTCACTCAATCACCTTATCTTTGAAAAGGGGCCAAACATGCTCACTGGAAGAATGACAATCTCTTTAACAAATGGTGCTGGAAAAATTGGCTGTCCATATGCAGAAGACTAAAACTAGACACATGTCTATCACCATACACTAAACTAAAATCTAAATGGATTAAAGATCTAAATATTAAAACAGAAACACTAAAACTGCTGGAAGACAAAGTAGGTAAAAACCTCAAAGATATAGGGGTAGGAAGAGAATTCATGAACAAGAACCAAATTACACGGGAAGTACTTCCCAGAATCAATACCTGGGACCACATCTTATTAAAGAGTTTCTGCATGTCAAAAGAGATTTCCAGCAGAGTGAAAAGAAAACCCACAAATTGGGAAAAAAATCTTCATGGACAATGCTTCAGCAAAAGGACTTCTGTCTAGAAATTATAAAGAATTAAAAATAATCAGACCCTCGAAATTCAAAGACCCAATCCAAAAATGGGCATCTGAAATGAATACACAGTTCTCAGATGAAGAAATATGAATGGCAAATAAATACATGAAAAAATGTTCATCATCATTAGTCATGAGAGAAATGCAAATTAAAACCACACTGAGATTCCATCTCACTCCAGAAAGAATGGCCAAAATAGAAAATACTACCAACAACAAGTGTTGGAGAGGCTGTGGGGAAAAAGGAACTCTTCTACACTGTTGGTGAGAGTGTAGACTGGTGCAACCACTGTGGAAGTCAGTCTGGAGATTCCTTAAAAAGCTGGGTATGGAAGTCCCATTTGACCCAGCTATTCCGCTTCTAGGCATATTTCCAGAAGAACTGAAAACATCATACCACAGTGATATATGTGCACCCATGTTGATAGCAGCACAATTTGTAATAGCCAGATCTTGGAAACAACCTAAGTGCCCATCAACTGAGGAATGGATAAAAAGTTGTGGCATTTTTATACAATGGAGTACTACTCAGCTATAAAGAATGATCACATTGAAGTATTTATAAAAAAATGGACACGATTTGAGACCATTCTCTTAAGTGAAATAAACCAAATTCACAAGGGTAAATACCATATAATCTCCCTAATATGAGATTTGATAAGAGTATATAAGACTTTATGGTAAGCATGAGTCCCCATCTCACAGCTTTGAAATCTTTCAAAGTTTTCAATCATCAGTTGGAATGGTTTTATCCTGTTTTGTTTGACTGTATCATACTTGATGATATGAATAGCTGTTTTGAAGAAAACAAAACATTGTGACAGCTATTGCTGATTTAATATCATGCTTCTTAAAAGTCCTACCATGCTTTTTTCTTTTTCTACTACCATTGGTTCTATCACATTGTGTCTTATTGGAATTTGAATATGTGTGATAGCTCAAACAAATTTTTTTCTTTTCTATCAAAAATGAGATATCACAGTACGCATTGAACATTTTCTGTTATTCGGTTCAGAAAGCCCTGTAATTCTTTCACTCTATGCATGGCTTTATACTATTGTGTTATGTTTGATATTATTGTATTTGAAACTATGCTCAACTATAGCAGACTAATAGATATGGTGTTAGCTACTCTTGATGTCCAGTTGACTTAATGTAAAGTACTCTGTTGCCTATGTTGTCCTGTTCTGATCTGCTCTGTACTGTCCCCTTTTGTTTTATTGTCTTTCAAATAAAAAAAATATGCTGTATATAAGAAACACATCTGACCCAAACAGAAACTCACTGATTAAAAGTCAAAGGATGGAAAACAGTATTCATGCAACAGGAACCCAGAAAAAAGCAGGGGTAACTATTCTATTTGCAGACAATGTGAACTTCAAACCTAAAGTGATTAAAAGAGACAAAGAAGGTCACTACATACTTGTAAGTGGAAAAATTCAAGAGGAAGAACTAACAATTGTAAATATATATGCACCAAATACAGGAACACCCAAACAATATAACACAGATACTAAAGGATATGAAAAACCAAAACTCAAGAACACAATTATTACAGGGGACCTTAACAGCCCATTGTCACAAAGAGATAGATCAACTAGACAAAAAGTCAGCAAAGAAGTAATAGAACTGAATCATACCTGTGAGCAACTGGACGTAGTAGATGTTTACAGAGTGTTCCACCCAGCCACAGAAGAATACACATTCTTCTCAGCTGCACATGGCACATTCTCCAAAATAGACCATACATTATCCCATAAAACATTCTTAAGTAAGTGCAAGGGTGTTGAAATTATCCCATGCATACTATCTGACCATAGTGCACTAAAATTGGAAATTAATGGCAATAGAAATTGCAAACCTTGCATGCATACATGGAAATTAAACAACAACCTTTTGAACAACCAGTGGGCTAGAGATGGAATTAAGGAGGAAATAAAACAATACCAACAATTTAATGAAAATGCAGAAAGAAACTATTGCAATCTATGGGGTGCAATGAAAGTGGTCTTAAGAGGGAAATATATGGCAATAAATAGTCATATCAAGAAAATAGAACTAGCACAAATAAACAACCTAATGTTCCATCTCAAGTTACTAGAAAAGAAGAGCGAGTTAAATCAAAAGCTCAGAGAAGAGAGGAAATAGTAAAGATTAGACAGAAATCATGCAATCGAAACAAAAAAAATACAAAGAATTAATGAATCAAAAAGCTGGTTTTTTGAGAATAATTAAAATTGACAAACCTCTAGCTAACAATATAAAGAAAAAGAAAGAAAAAACACAAATTCATGCAATAAGGACTGAAAAGGGGGAAATTACTACAGATCCCATGGAAATTCAAAAGATCATGAACATCAACTTTAAGAATCTCTACTCACATAAAGAGGAAAACACAGAGGAAATGGACAGATTTCTAGAAACATATGAACTACCAAAACTCAACCAAGAAGATATAGCAATTTTGAATAATCCAATATCAGCTATTGAAATTGAAAATGTAATAAAAAAACTTATCAACAAAGAAAAGCCCAGGTCCTGATGGATTCACTGCTGAATTCTACAAGAAATTTAGAGAAGATTTGATGCCAATACACCTTAAACTCTTCAATGAAGTTGAAAAGAAAGCAGTCCTCCTTAAATCATTCCTGGAGGCAAGCATAACTCTCATACCAAAACCAGAGAAAGACCCAACCAAAAAGGAGAACTATAGGCCAATCTCACTAATGAACATTGATGCAAAGATTCTCCATAAAATACTGGCAAATAGAATGCAACAAATCATCAAGAAGATTCTACATCATGACCAAGTGGGGTTCATTCCAGGAATGCAGGGATGGTTTAACATACACAAATCAATAAATGTGATAACCATATCAACAGAGCCAAAAACGGAAACCATGTTGTCATCTCAATAGATGCACAAAAAGCTTTTGATAAGCTCCAACACATGTTCACGATAAAAACCCTTCAGAAACTCAGAATACATGATGTCTACCTCAACCTTATAAAGGCAGTCTATGACAAACCAACAGCCAATATTATACTAAATGGACAAAAGCTAAAAGCTTTCACTTTAAAATCAGGAACAAGACCAGGGTGTCCACTATCATCACTCCTTTTCAATATAGTTCTGGAAACACTAGCCAGGGCAATCAGACAAGAGACAGAGAAATAAAAGATAATAAACATAGGAAAAGAAGAAGTTAAATTATCACTATTTGCAGATGACATGATACTCTATATAGAAGACCCAAGGAACTCCATTAAAAGACTGCTAGAGGTAATAAACAAATTCAGTAGTGTAGATGGCTACAAAGCCAATGTGCAAAAGTCAATAGCATTCTTGTACACAAACAAGAAACTCACTGAAAGAGAAATTATGTAAATATCACCCTTCCCAATAACATCTAAAAAAATGAAATACTTAGGAATCAACCTAACCAAGAATTTAAAAGACCTATGTGCTGAAAATTATTCTACACTTAAAAAGGAGATCGTAGAGGATATTAGAAAATGGAAGGATATTCCTTGCTCTTGGCTAGGAAGAACCAATATTGTGAAAATGGCCATACTCCCAAAACTGTTATACAGATTTAATGCAATCCCAATCAAAATACCATCAACATACCTCACAGATCTAGAGAAAACACTCCTAAAATTCATTTGGAAACCGAATAAACCTAGAATAGCAAAGGCAATTCTGGGCAATAAAGACAAGGCAGGGGGCATCTCAATTCCTGACTTGAAACTGTACTACAAAGCCACAGTGATAAAATCAACATGGTACTGGCAAAGAAATAGACCTGAGGACCAATGGAACAGATTAGAAGATGCAGGTATAAGTACAAAGACAGTCAGCCACCTGATATTTGACAAAGGGTCTAAACATGTTCACTGGAAGAAGGATAGCCTCTTTAATAAATGGTGTTGGAAGAGCTGGCTCTCCACATGCAGAAGACTGAAACTAGACCCATGCTTATCACTGTGCACAAAACTAAGTCTAAATGGATCAAAGACCTAAACATTAAAACAGAAACACTAAATCTACTGGAAGATAGGTTAGGTAGAAGTCTTGGAGACATAGGTGTAGGCAGAGAATTCATGAACAAAACGCAAACTGCACGGGAAATGATTCAGAGAATAAGCAACTGGGATCTCATACTATTAAAAAGTTTCTGCACTTCAAAGGAGATCATCAGCAGAGTGAAAAGAAAACACACAGAATGGGAAAGAATTTTAGCCAGCAACCCCTCAGACAAAGGACTTATATCAAGAACATATAAAGAACTAAAAAACATCAAGCCACCCAAATTCAAAGTCCCTCTGCAAAAATGGTCATCTGAGATGAACACGCAGTTCTCAGCTAAAGATATACAAATGGCAAATAAATACATGAAGATGTTCACCATCACTGGTCATTCGAGAAATGCAAATTAAAACAACATTGAGATTTCATCTCACACCGGAAAGAATAGCTGCCATCAAGAAATCAACTGATAACAAATGTTGGCGAGGTTGTGGGGAAAAAAGGAACATTGCTTCACTGTTGGTGGGAGTGTAGACTGCTGCAACCACTATGGAAATCAGGATGGAGAATTCTCAGAAGATTAGGAGTGGAAGCTCCATTCAACCCAGCTATTCCCCTCCTGGGTATTTTCCCAGAGGGACTGAAAAGTTCATATCACAGTGATATATGTGCAACTATGTTCATAGCAGCACAATTTGTAATAGCTAAATCTTGGAAACAACCAAGATGCCCATCAACTGCAGAGTGGATGAAAAAGATGTGGTATTTTTATACAATGGAGTATTACTCAGCTACAAAGAAGGATGACCTTGAAGCCTTCAGAGGTAAATGGAGAAAACTTGAAACTATCCTCATTAGTGAAATAAATAAGAACCATATTTATAAATATCACATTGTGTCTCTAGTGTAAAAAATAATAAGAACTGTGGGAGTAATAAAACCCAAAATGTGTAACTGCTACTATAAATAAGAGAGGAAAAGAAAGTGCTCTAAAGGATATAATTGCATGTATGTTTAAGTGTATAAGATGAATGACCATATTACTGTATTTGTGTTATATCATGGAGCAGAACTGTTGACAGTTTCATTGCTTGAATGTGTACTTTGTATGTTTTAACTTTGTAACTTGAACAACTATTTCCAAGATGACAGTATGTAAGTTATCCAGTAATGACTTCTCAGTATTTTTTGTTCTTTTCTTTTTTTCTCTTTTTCCCCTTGGAATCTTGTATTGTGGCTACCCCTTTTTCTATTTTGTTTGTTTTGTTTTATTTTTAAATAAAATTTAAAAAATAGCTTTGGGAGCATTATGGCAGCCATTGCTGATTTAATATCATCTTGCTTAGAAGTCCTACCATGCTTCTGCTTTGCTATTACCATAGGTTCTATCATGTTGTGTCTTATTGGGATTTTAATATATGTGATAGTATAAACAAATCTTTTTATTGAAAGTGAGATATATTAGCCATTGATCATAGTTATTCGATTCAGAATGTCCTGTAATTCTTTCATTCTCTTGAATGGTTTTATACTATTGTGTTATGTTTGATATTATTGTATTTGAAACTATGCTCAACTATAGCAGAGAAAGAGGTATTTTGACAGCTACTGTTAATGACTGATTGTCTTACTGTAAAGTGTTGTGTTGCTTATGTTTTTCTGTTCTGATCTGCTTTGTTCTGCCCTCTTTTGTTTTATTCTCTTTAAAATAAAAAAAATAGCTTTGGGAATAGTGCTTGGAAGTTCTAACTGCAAAGCAAATACTAAACAAGTATTTCTTTAGTATAAACCACGTGGTAAGCATTGCGCTGGGTGCTAAGAGTTGAGGTGAACAACAGAGGGCAAAGGGAAAGCATAAGACTATTTGTTACCTTCAGCAAATTTACTGAAATGGCTAAAGAATTAATAAATCCTCCCTTTCATCTTCTCATGAATGTCAGTGCTAATCCATATGATCTCTTTTATTGACACAGTAATTTCTCAGTGGCTTCTGTAAGTATTTGCTCACCATTTCCTTTGGGAAGCTACCTTTTCCATGTAACAGGTACCCTGCAGAAATGTGCACTATTCCACGTAAACCCATCCTACTAACTGCTACTGATCCTACCTTAAATGGACACTTGGATGCAGGCAGATAACTTACAAGGTCTCACTAAAATAAGTTTCTTGAGGTGACCTTCCTGCAAAGAGAATTTAAACTAATTATACTTTTACTCTAGTGAATATGAATTGGGGAATTTGACACAAAGAATAGGATTTGAAGCTTAAAAGGTAAAAATAAATCAGTGAACAGAGCAAGATAAGATAGATGGATAAAGAGAAGTTATGAGAAAGAAATGATAATGAAACATTAAAAGAGAGAAGATAGAGCAAATATTTAAAGAGAAGCAGCAATGGCACTAGATACAAAGTACACACATAAGAAAACGAGATACCAAGAGTTTGCATCTTGTCTAAATCAATCCCAAATGACTCCAGATACTGTAAATATGAATTATTGAAATAATTACTCCTCTGTCCATTGCTTAAAGCACCTTAAAATATACCTGTTCCTTTTAACAAAATGAACATAATTAAATCAGTATTGCAAGCTTTCTACAAATTTCATCACATAGAAATTCTCATCACTAGTAATACTTGTCATATCAGACTACAGAAGAGTCAAGTTGAAGAAGATATGAAGTTTTTCACCAGAGCAAGAATCAAAACAGTTGTTCTCTCATTTTTTGCTGGCAATCCTTTAAGAATAGATATTTAGCTGTGATATACACCTATGGACAATTTAATGAAGAATGAGAAATTACTCCCTCTTACACTGTCATCTTTTACTGTGTTGTTGAGAATGTTGAACTAACTTGTAAAAGTAATAATACCTATTCTTGAACCATAATGTGTGATTTTATTCTAAATGCTCATGATCCTTGCATTAGTAATGTGTCTACTTGCTTAAATCTAGACAGAAGTCCACATTAAAAGACAGATTTATTTCTTTGAGTCATTATCTGACACGAAGAAAGTGCTTTGTAAACACACACTAACTGGCTGTTAATTTGATGAAGATTTTTGAGTTCTTAATTCTAAGTGTAGCCCCCTTGTTCTGTGTCCTGAGGCACCCTCCACGTATCTCTTGATCTTTCCATTAAATATTTTGTTTAATGTGCATTTGCTGTAGTGGTGACCATTGTCAAATTGTTCATTTTCACATTGTCACATGGTGCCACATATAAATATGAGTTAGGTAAACAACATAATCAATTACAGTGTCTATATTAAATAATGACACACACTGGATATTATCAGAAATAAATACTTTTGTTGTTGTGCATTGATAACAAACTTCTATACCATTTACATATACTTCAGACTTTACATTTTAGAATATATGCTCCATGAGGCGAGGAACTTTTGCGTGTCCTGATTATTCAGTATGTCCAGCACTTAGATAACTGTCTCAAGAATTACAGGTATTCAAATTAATTTCTAATAAAAATTTCGTTTTTGTAAATTTCCTTAACTTCGCTAGCATGATTTGTTTTCACTACCCATTCGTGGGGTGGCCCAAGCACACGTGGATACTTGTGGGATGGTACTTCTTGCTGTCTATTATATAAATGTCATGCTTGTCTATCACATACAAAGTCCTGAGTTCTATTTCTAGCACTAAATTTTTTTTCAGTATTTTTGAGGAAGTACTTTTGATGAACTTCCTTGGTGTAAGATATGATAAAAATCTTATCAGCTGTATTAAGTTGACCTATTTTTAAAACATACCAGGAAAATATCATGGGCTTAGTCTACTTCATAAATTAAAAGGAGACAGAGGGAGAAAGAGAAGCAAATGTCTTAGTAACTTTTCTCATTGCAGAAACAAAATACTTATTAAAGGAGGAAAGCTTTATTTGGTTCACATTTGGTAGTGGCTTCAATCTCTGACTGGCTGGTTCCAAGGCAGGGTGGCATAGCAAAGTAATATGTCCAAGACTGGGTATGGAAGAAGTAGTCCATGGGATGGTAGCCAGGAAATAGCAAGTCTCAAGCCACTTTCTTGCTGTCACTTTATATTCCATTCAGACTATACACCTATTGATTCGTGCCACATACTCCAAGGATTAGTCTTCTATTATCCACACCCAGAACTAAATCCAAGCAATGTAGTTGTCACGCACCTTCAATCCCATTATCACATACCATAATCCAGCATCACACACTCATGATCCAGCCACTGTGCCGAAGCTTCACCTATGAGTGCATGAGGTTTTCGGGGACATCTAAATACAAGCCATAACAAAAATTATCTTTAACCATGAGTTTCCTTACAGCTTGACCCTTTAAACTATTATATAGAATTATTAATGCTAAAATATTTACTCAGAAATGTACTCTTCATTATCAATTACATGGAGAATAAGAAGAAAAAATGAGGAGCGATCATAGGTATAATAATAAATTAACATATAGTGCAAGAAATTTAATTTTCTATTACTCAAATTCATAGTATGGTCACATGAATATATTTTGCAATTTGATCATCTCAAATAAAAATTGAGAAATATTTAATATACATCCCTGTCTAGTTTCTGTTTCCTTAAAATTATAGTAAAACAAAAATCAGTATAATTTTTTTCAGGTACTGACTGCCATATTCCACTCACCAGCATACACTATTTCCAAAAATTTATATCTTTTATCAAGACACCTAGCATTTTTAAGACAACTGATAAGCACTACAGTATAATTGTTTTTAAATGAGTCTTAATATAACATTATTCAGATACACTATTAAAAGTAAAGCTTCATATGCAGAAAAACATTCAGGGTTATACATAATACAGTCACTTTAAGAAAGCAGAAAAAAAGCAAGAAAGCAAGAAAGCAAGCAAGCAAGAAAGATCACCTTAAAATCAATCCAAAATGAGACACACACACACACACACACACACCACTAAGCTATGAGCTGTGTTTTCTAGATTTATAGTTACATATTTAACTTGGATTTAATTTTTTTGCAAAACAGAAAAAAGGAGAAATCGCTAATGATAAAGTTATTGTAACTTGAATTTCACCTGAAAAGACTTTCTGTATTATGATTCCATTGCTTAATTTTGCCACAGTCACTCTGCGTGGAGGAACTGACAAGCAAACACAGAAAAGAAAAAGAGTGAGGAGCTCCATTTATCTAATGCTACCAGGACATAGTTGCTATGAGATGATTAATGGACAGCAATAAATCTGTTATGGACAAAGATCCCTGGCTCAGAGTGTAATTTCTTTTTCTTAGAATCAAGTGACTAGGCAGAAATAATATCGACGATGACAACAAAACAGATACACACACACACACACACACGCACACGCACACGCAAACCTTTGACCTGTTCCAAGAAATAATATCCACGGAAGTGTCTTTCTCTTGAGGTAAATCGATCATACCCGCCACTCAATCTTTCTGACACATGAAGACTTGGCTTGCTGCTTAAAAAATGCACAAAACTTATTCTTAAGAGGGTGCTTTATGAACTTGAGCTCTAAAAGATCACTCTGGCTTGAGGAAACATCAAATTCTAAACAATATAGGCTATTTACTAATAGTATTCTTTTGAATTTCTGTATGCAGTTTATATGCAATTAAGTGAAAATAGATGAAACAATAAAACTTCAGTCTACAGAAGCAGATTGTGCTGGAGTTATTATTATATAACACCTTAAAAGGAAAATTTTCATGCTATTGCAAACTTTAATTCTGTTTCCAAAGTTATGTTGTATTCCTACCAAAAGGAATAGAATATTTCATCTTCCTCATTCCAGTGAACTCAAAAACATTTGTTTGAAAACATTATTTGTGGCATTAAAACTAGATGAAGTTTTCTATATCTCAGACTTTCAAAGAAGATAATTAGATGCAAGAAAATGTACTGAAAAACTTTCATAGATTTTTCATAACCCGGCTTGCTACAATATGAATTGGAGGCACATAAGGCTTTGTGAATGGTAATTTGTATCAGATCAGTATTCATAGTTAATCTGCCCACTCTAGATTGAATGAGTAATAAAAATTCTGATATCTATACCTGTCACTGACTATTGACAAGAACTATTAATCCATTAAAGCAGATGGTCAGCTGTGGCCCAGATAAAGAATCAGAAACTTCCAAAATTATAACAGTCACATAAACCTAGATGAGGCCTCTAGTATCCTTCCATTTCAAGATCTAGAAAAGGAAATCTTAATTAGCTTATATATTCATTGAATTTGGTCATTACAAGATGTGTAATTATTCTGGAAAATTTATAGTTGTGCAAATGGTTAGTTCAAGATTACTCTGTACATTCCCTTTTTCCTTCCATTGCTCATATTTCTTGTTTTTGAAAAGGGAATGTTAGGGGACTGGGGATTTAGCTCAGCGGCAAACACCTGCCTTACAAGCGTGTGGTCGTGAGTTTGATCCCCGGTACCAAAAAAAAAAAAAAAAAGGAAATGTTACTAGAAACTCTCAGAAGCACATTAGCAAATTTCTCTAAAACACACCAGAATTTTTCCTTCACTTTTACATAGGAAGTGATACTTCATGTATTCTTAACAATATGACTTTCTCGGAGCTCCTTCAATTAGCAAGTATTTCTATTCCAATAGGACATATAATTCAGAATTTAAGCTAAGTATCTCCTTATGTTTCATTTTCTATCTCAGACTATATTCTTCAAACACCAGAAAGAGTATGTCCTCATATTGATCTCCTTGAAAAATCATACATATTAAAATAGATAACAAAACTCACAATCCACTGACACACGAATACATGCACATTGTTTTAACATAGCTAGGCTACATGGTCCTAGTATCCTCTCCAAATTAATAATTTGAAACCTAATCTTCAATATGAATATATGCAGGGCATCTGGAGGGTGATTAGGTTATAAAAAAAGAACCTACAAGAAAGGTTATGACTAGTCCCTTTTTAAGAGAAATTAGAGTCCTCCCTATGTGGTTATGGAAATCAAAATAGCAAGAATCTACAAACTAAAAATAAGAAAAGCCCTCACAACTTAAGAGATCTGCCAAAAAACATGACTCTGAAACGCAGAGTGTCAGAACTGTGAACAATACATTTGTGCTGTATATAAGCTACCTACCCTATGGCAGCTGATCATTTCAACCACAGCAGATTAGAACAATAAACGCCAAAGAATCTTCAGAAAAACTGTGTTGTCACAGTAGCATGATTTCATCATTTCTGTTTTAGTCTCATTTGCATTACTTTGCGAATATTTACCCAACTTTCTTGGCTCATCAATTGGTGAACATGTAGGTTATTTCCATTTCTTAATTTGTGTGAATAGTAGTACAATAAATATAGGTATGTAGGTGTCTCTTCAATACACAGATTTAATTTCTTTTGGATATTCCCAATAGTAGGATTGCTGCATGGTATGCTAGCTCTCTTTTTAGTTGTTTTAAGACACTTCCATAATGGGTTCTTTTGAATAAAATGGACATAAATGTTTTAAATCTGCTCAGGATATTGAAGCAGCCAAGACAGCACAGTTAAAGATATTCATGAAAGAAGAATTTAAAAACTGCTTTAGAAAGAGGCAAGAATGACAAAATAGGTGTGGTGGGGGCCCATGAAGGAGGGTAATGTCATTGTCTATTTTGCCAGCATATTTTAAACATTTATCATGTGTTTCTACCATGCCTTGTATATGCTTAAAGTTGTTATTTCCAAATTCAAAATAGAAAACTTTGTGTTTATTTGACTTGCCTTGTCTCTTTTTGAATGCTTTTGATTTAAAGTTTATTTTAGCTGATATAAGTATGGCTAGTACTGCTTTCTTTGGGATTCTGTTTGAACAGATCATCTTTATCCTTTCACTCTTACTCTTCAAGATGCAGTGAGTTTCTTGGAAGCATCACACAATCTCATTTTTTTTTTTATCTACTCAGTCAGTACATGACTTTGAATCAGTGAGTTTAATGAATTTATATTTCAGGCTGTTTTCAGTAGATGTAATGGAACTGCAGTCAACGTGTACATTGTTTTCTAGCATTGTTGCAGTTCCTTAGTTTTCCTTCTTTTTACTCTCCTGTTTGAGTGATTTAGTCTAGTAATACCCTTTGATTCCTCACTTACTACTTTTGGTCAGTCTTTTATAGACATTAGCTGTGAGATTATCATGTGACTTACAAAGCAAATCTTTTGATTATAAAACAAAATTTATAAATTGCTTTGATTTTGTAACTTGCACAACTATTTCTAAGATGACAATATATAATGCATCAACTAGTGATTTCTTAGTTTTAATTTTTTCTTTTTTTGAATTGTATTATTCTACCTTTTTTCTGTTTTGTTTTTTCTTTCTTTAAATAAAAAAGGATAGTTTCATAATCATAAAGATAAGAAAATTAACAAAAGAGAAAATTACACTGATAAAGTCTCTACAATTTGTGCCTCATAGTTTTCTATATTTTAAATATTCAGTAGATAATTATTAATATTTCCATCTTGTCTATACTAATGGAGTTAGCATTTAATTTTAATAATTTAAGCACCATGTTTACAATATTAGAACACTCTGAACTAGTGATCTTTATGAATTTTAGTGCTGTTGTCTTACTCATTAACAGATCTCTGGGTGGTGTCTAGGATGGCCCACAGGTTCCGTTCATGAGCAATGGGCCAGGTATAGGAGCCTTTGGCTTCTGCTTAATACTGAGGTTGGGCACCGAGCTCCAAGGCAAAAAGATGTGATAGCTTTCTTCCTGCAGCATTCTTTGAGTAGAGCCTTGTTAAGCTCTTTGTTGCCCAAGGTTGGGGGAGGACTGGCAGAGCCACACAAAGGGTACCTGACTTTGTGGTTTCAGAGGTTCAGTCCATGGTAAGGGTCATGGCCATACAGGTTTCTTCTGAATACTCTTTTTGCCGTGGTGCGGCTCATAATATGATTCAAGCTTGAAGCCTTGGCTTAATTAATGCTTTCTCTCCCAAGCATGAGGCATCTCACACATTTTCATGCCTTTCTTAAGATGTTGAGAGAGGATAGATTTTCCTAAATATGCAGTGGCTCATATCTAGTACAATAATATCATTAAAAAATAGTTTCATTGCCCTACAAATCTTTGTTTCATCTATTCACTCCTTTTCCCTCCTTGTGAGAATTCTAAGATATCTCTAAGATGTTATAATAAAATACCAACTTTCCATTATCAACAGAAGCAAAACAAATACAAACAAAAATAGCCTATCCTAAAAGACTTGTTTGTATATTTTGTGGAGAGTTGAGGTGATATACGTAAAACTGTCATATGAGAAATGAGGAAAATGCATTACTCTCTTTTCCTTACCACATAATATTTTACATTTTTTGGCTTGTATATAAAGATACAAACTATGGTATTATTTTTGCAAATGGAAAAGCTTCTCTTGTGTACTTTCATATACAAGAGTGACCCGAACCTGTAATGACTTATATCTTTCTTTTCTTTACAATCAGTTGGAAAAAAGACACTGAATTAGAAGAAATATGGAAATTCATATTGTACTCTCAAGTTACTACCTTTGGTGATCCCACTATTTTTCAAGAACTCTTTCATTTGTTAGCACTTATTATTTCACGTTGAGCAGAGAATATTTAAAAGCATTCACTTTCCATTATATTGCATACTGGAAATGAAATGACATATTTCAGAAAGTTCTTTATAATTTAGAAAGGAAAGTTTTCAAATTATGATCATCTTTCTTAATTATTAGTGTTATATCTTAATTGGGTTATACTGCCAATAAATGAGAATGTTTTTATCCACTTATTTAAAGCTGACATTGGGAAACAAAATTTCAGCTAGAGAAATTTAAAGTGGTTTTCTTAGGAGAGATAATAACAGGCTTCCCACTCAGTAATTTCTGTCTCTGAATACTTAATATAAAAGGTTTTTGAGTAGTAATTTTGTCAATGTGCCTTTTTCAGTAAGTAGAATGATGCAAATATATGCTGAAAGTTCCTTAGATGAAGTGCAATGGTTTTACTTTCCTCATATAAGATTTCTGTTGCCAACTCAGACTCTTGAGTAATAATAATGTCATTATTACTATCGTCAGATGTATGTGGCAAATGTGTGTGTGTGTATTAATAATAAAGAACAGTAGCTAATGTGAAATATTTTATTACATGGCAGATGCTTTACATCTTGGCATTCATTCAATTCTTTTAGCAACCCGGAAAGGAAAAACTTATTTTCTACTTTGTAGTAAAGGGTATTGAAACATTTAAAAAAGTTCACATATAGAGTAAACTTGAAAGCACGACTTTGCTGTATAATAGTTTGTAATATCTAAGTATTTTGGTTTAAAGGACTAAAAAGGCCTATGTTTTAAAAATTGAAGCAAAGTCTGATTACATGATTCCCCAGCCAGAAAGTGTCAATAGAAACATAGATATTTTAACAAAAACTAAATAAAAACTCTACAGTGAAAAATTAAATTAACAAAATGGACAGTTCACTAGGAGTTTCAATAGCAAATTGAATATTGCCCTTTCTTGCCTTTACATTCCAGGTTTGCAGAATTATGTTGTTGTCCTTTGGCTGTTACTTTGTAACTTACCAAGTGTTTGAATCTCAAGTTTATCTGTAGTCAGAATTTAGTTGGATCTTGGTCTTCTGTTCAATTGGACTATCTCTACATTTTGGCAAAAGTATCTAGCTGTGTTGTAGATAACATACTTATTTCGGTAATTTAATTTGTAGTTGCCATTTTCTTGTTTTTACTGTGGTATTTTAAATTAATTTCTAAGTCTTACTCCTGGCCATTAAATATATACCTTAGAACATTATACTCTAATTCATGTTACTATTGAGTTAAATCATGTAAAAGACAAGAGTTTTACTCCAATGTAAGTTATTCCCTCCCCCTTTTTATGTTATTGAAATATATGTATTAAACCTATTTAAAGTCTAAAAATGACATTATTTTTTCTTGAAATATCTGACTTCCAATAAGTAATTGTAAAATAACCTCATTTTTAAACCAAAATGAATACATTTGTTACAGAAATGAATCTATACAAAAGCATAGTGCTACACTTTTATTGTTTTTAATACAATCTTAGTTTATAAAGAAATAAAGAGAATACAAAAGAAAAGGTAGTGCTGCACATGGTGGGTGAACATTTGCGAGGCTGAGGCAGGACAGTGTTTGGAGTTCAAGGCCAACCTACGATTCATGGGTCAAGATCAGTCTGAACTACATGACAAGACCCTATATCCAAAAAAAGAAAAGAAAACATGTATTAATATACAGACTTTCATGATGAGATATTTTCAATTTTCACCTCTTTTCATTTTTTTAACCCATTCAACTTACTGTTTAAGTACTACTGGAAAGGATGTCTGTTAGTACTGGCTTCTTACAATTTATCCTTTTTGTGGGGGCAGAATGCCAATTTGGTCTTCAGTTTTGAAAGCTAGGTTTGGTGAATAAGCTTCTCTGTTTCTTTCTGCAATTTATATATACCATTCCAGTGTTCTCTAGCCATGCTTTCTGAGGAGAAATCACCGGTTAACTTCTTTGTCATATTCCTACTCTTGCGTGTCTCTCTTTGTTTTGACGATATTTTTTGTGCTTATCTTATCTTGGGACATCATTGCCTTTTAAAAATTTTAATAGTTTTCATAAAGATTCTTGAAGGTTGTGTTATTCAGTTTTCCTGTCACTGAGACAAAATACTCAGCACCCAGGATTTAAAAAGAAGAGAGATTAAATTTGGCTCAAAGCCCTAAGGTGTATGGTCAACTGACCATATGGTGTATGTGTATGGTCAACTGACCATATGGTGTATGGTCAACTGAGTTAAAGGCAGAAAGATGGCGACAGAAAATGACCACTGACCATGATGCTTAGTTTATAGAGATGGGGAAGTAGAGTGCTAGTACCAGGCAGAAAAAGAAAAAGAGACCAGATACAGACCCAAGGTCATGCCTCCATAATCCATGCAGACACACAGATGTCTGATTTTTTTTTTTTTTTTTTTGTACTGGGTATCAAACTCAGGACCTTGTGCTTGCCAGACAGGTACCTGCATCACTGAATTATATCACTGGCCCAAAAGTTTGATTTATTAATCCCCTACCTGACTCTGAAGGAAATCAAGTTGACACAATTAAGTTTAAACACTATTCCACCATTTGCCATTTTGCAAACACATGCATTCCTGTTGCTGTGCACAATACCTGATACCTACAATTTAAAGGAGGAATGTTTTAACTTGGCTTGCCTTTTAACAGATCTCTGTCCCTTGTACCCTGGCTGCAAGGCAGAGATGTCATAGGAGAAGAGCATAACTCAACAAATACCTTTAGTTCATGGTGGCTGGGAACCAGAACAAGGGAACAGTGGCAGATAGAAAAAAATGATGGTCAGATATAGACAAGGATATCATCCCTCTATAAGCAACCCAGGCATAAGCTGCTTTATTATTTACCTTCGCATCTCCCTAGCCAATCAAAGTGACACAATTAAGTCTAACTGTCACAAAGTTTTAGGTTGTTATTTCTTCAAATTCTTTTTCCCTTTTGTGGCTCACTCAACCAAGTCAGCAATCTCTGCCAGCAGCAGGCTATCTGATTTTCACGCTTAATCCTGCCGGCCAAAACTATCATTTCTTTGTAAGAATGAAGGAATGGGTACTGGCAGCAATCCTATTCCAAAACTCAATTTGTTGTCACTCAAATTTTTACTAGTTTTTAAGGAATACATATTTCTAAGTATGCTGCATAGTTTAAATTGCTAAAATTTTTTTACCGGTTTTTAAGCACTAAATGTTTCTGACTATGCCGTGTGTTTTAAGTTACTTTGTAAAGTCACAAAATCAGGGATTTGGTGAGGTTTACTTTATTTTATGGGACAAGATTTATTTAATTCTCCTTGGTGCCACATGCAGGAAACACACACTTCTTTTGTATTTTTTAACTTTTTAAAAAAGCTCTCTCTTTTAAATTTCTCTTGCATCCTATATTGTCATCCATAAATCTATTTTTTATAATAGAGTAAGAATTTAAATATTTCCCATCCTTGTTTCCTGTAGAATATTTCTGTTTTATGTCTTACTTACTATTGTATACTTGCTATTATTTTAAGTATCCTATTTTTATTAATATTTATTAAATATATTGACTTAGTCTCTTATGTCCTGAGATTTAAGTGCACTAAATTTTTCCATAAAAATGAATGTGAATTAAACCAAGTTCCACACATTTCCCATTAAAATATTACCTGTGTTCTTATTTTTCCCTGGAAAATCAACATATGCTTGAAATGGAAGTGGAAAATTCATTTTAATATCTATCTTGTAATATTAATTTCTATTGTTTACAAAATTTATCCAGTGAGAACTTATTTAGCTGAGATGCTATAATTTCTAAGTAATGCTTCCTAGGTGTCTTCAGCAAACATATATTACATCCTGGAAGAAAATATTCTGTTTCAGAGGAAGGAGAGCATAATTTTTAAGCAAAATGCACTTTGGTCTGGATATTTAATAATTATATTTAACAGACACTTTCAAGCTGAAAATGTTTAAATAGTAATTTCAGCATTTCAGTTTTTTGTGACTTTTTATATACTCAAATAGGAAGTTGAGACATATACATGCATAGTTAAATGGTATAGGAATACTAATTTTATTTTAACATCGTTATAAAAAATCAAATTAAAACACTTGTGAAAGGTCTGAGAGACAACTGTTTAAGTATATTTTAATTTATAATGAGTATTTTAATTGAATTTTGTGAGCTCATGAAAATGAGTATATGTATATATATATATATATATATATATATATATATATATATACAGTGTTACTGTAATTATAAATTACAATTTGCTCAGTGTTTGCAAATTGTATTTGAATGATCACAATAACTTTAATATCCCTGAACAAGTCCGTCTTTTAAATCTCTGATAAAGACACAAAATTTATGGATGTTTATATATGTAAATAGATATATTTGATATATAATAACTTCAATACTAATTTCACTTTACCAAGAATGATAAATTAGGGAGTACAAAATGTTGATTACTATAAATGTGTCTAAAAAATAATGATAATTCCATACCATTTAAAGTGGCAAATCTTATTCAAGATGATAAGGATTACTTAAGTTATTGATAGTTTTACAAAGTGTGTGCTTCATATTGCTAACTAGAACAACAAAAAGGATGCCATTATTTTGCACTAAAAATGAGAAAGCTGAAGATGTAAAATATTGATTCCAAAATTGATACGTTTATTAAACCCATCTTACTATATTCATTCTTAGTGTAACAAAGTAACAGAACGAACGGCTTATATGCCAATGTATTTGTTCCAGTCGGAAACTCCGAGATTGAGGTGCTGATAGACTGCATGTTTGATGAGGAGCTGCTTACTTAATTTTGTCTTCTTATTCGAGTTTCTATGCCTGGACGAAGATGTATACTTGGGGCCTCTTTTATACAGGCACTAATTCCATTCATGAGATCTTTGTCCCCATGGTCAATATCACCTCTCAGGGGTCCCATCTTCTAAAACAAATTACTTTGGGGATTAATATTTCAATATATGGTTTTAGGGGCAACAACCAACCACACTACATAAATACCTAATAAGTTAAAATAATAACTCCAAAATGACATTGAAGTAAATTATGTTTAAAAATGAAGATGCATAAGCATTAATCCAGTTCAATTTTACAAGACTCTGTAAATTAGGTCCCATACATTTATCTGTATTGATGAATAGGCAAGCAGAATTACCTAGACCATGTCCCTGTTTTCATATAAACTGTTAAGTAATAGGATTGTAGAAAACAGAGTTCCAAGAACCATACTGCAAATAAATCACTGCCCTCATATTTATGAATATTTGTTTACTCTAGAGTTCACTAAAGAAATTCTGTGATTATTAATTAGCAGTTTATTGCAAAACAAAATCCAATTTCCCTTTAAGGAAATTTAATATAGCTGGGCCTATGCCTTTAAAAGTCCTAGACTTTATTTATACTCTAGTTCTGCACTGTTGCTGAGATGGCAGAGAGTCAGGGAAGGCGAGAGTTCTCAATCTGATGTCACTGTTTCAGAGGCCAAGCAGCAGTGTTTGCCCAGCTGGTCCCTGAGGAAATAGAATTACTGTCGCATGGAAACTATTGACATTGGCTGAAAATATAAGTTCAGTAATGGTGAGCTGTTTCTTATTTCATCTTTCTGCCACTCTAAATTAAAATAGTTTTCTTATCTATTCCAAATTTCAAGTATAATTTCAGCCAATAAATATTCCCTCCCTTGCTGGACAGGATTTGTGATTGGCTCACAGTAACACTAAGCCTGAGGGCAACATGATACAGGATTTATTTAAATACTTTTCCTTCACTCCCGATGATCTTCCTTGTGGTCTATAATCCATGGATGCAAAATTCTAAAGATGTGCTCATTTATTAACATCTCGAAATCCCAAAGCATTGTCACAATCATTATGGAGGTTAAATCTGAATTCTTAATGCAATCATTTTTTAAAATTTGAGGTAGTTTGCATCAAATTTAGATTTTCTTTTAATATTTAAACTCCACTGGAAAATTACAGATTTAAAGTAAGCAAACAAGAGCAACAGAGTTCCAAAAAAAAAAAAAAACAAACAAACATGTATTTGATACAACTATAATTATTTGAAATGTGCTTCTGTGCCTGGTTCAGAGTTAAAGCAAGACTAAAAATATCTGACTTTCATGGGTAAGCCAAGTTTCTGCATATAGTTTATGGCTTATTTAAACTATTTCATTATGCTCTCAGCTTTTATACACTTATCTGCACATTAAATTTCACTCAGACAATAAAAATGAGAATAAAGTAATGGACATATTATTTTAGCAGATATATCAAACTCATACTGATATAAAGTTAGTGGTATTTTCATTATTTTTCTTTATTAACTTCTACTTTTAATTTCAACAGTCACACAACGACAGGATTCTTGACTCCAAAGCCCAGCTTACCATGATTTGAGTCAAATGACCAGAAGAATTGAACAATCATTTAATCTTCACTTAGATTTATTAAAAGCAATAATAGAATTAGTTACAGTTTCATCAGTGATCAACAACTCCTCCAGTTATTTGTGGCCAGAAATGCTGCATAATAGGTGCTAAGAATGAAGCTGAGATTATCGAAGAAAAAAAATCACAGCAATTTAGTTGGCCAAGACTGAAATGATGCTTACTACATTATTAGTGCAAGCATTGTCAGTCTCCCTTCTGTGTCAGAATCCTTAAAGGTAAATGAAGTACATCAAAAGCACATAGCAAGCATTTATCTTAAAACTGAATCTTCTGTACTTCTAATTCAGATCTTTTCTTATAATGAATGTAGTTGATGATAGGTTTATCAAACCGGCACTTTTGATGTTACTTTTTGTTGTCTTTTCTTAAAAACATCTGTTTGGATAGTTAGGTAGATCAGTCTAAGATGTTAACTTTCTACCCACACCATAAGCTCTCATGCTTCTCTGGCCAATAAGAAAAGTCAGATAAATGAGAACTCATGCATTTTTGCTTTGCTAGTTGATACTGTGGCTGCCGTTAGTATCATTATCTATTCTTTTATCTATCAGTTACAGTAAACAACCAACTTCCACCAATAAGCAAATAGAATAATGAGAGATTGAAGGAAGTTGTGTATAGAATCTCCATTCTTGTAGTTGAGTGGGCAACCTTAGCTGGAGTGAGGTAATTGGGACTGCTATATTCATTGATGTTAAGTAGAGGTGAATCACAGTAATGCAAGAATATCATTTGTAGCACGGTGAAAGTTTCACCGATGCTGACAGGCTAGTTCTCTAAAGCTATCTGACCTGCTCACATGCATATCCTTTGAAAAGTTGACATAATCTCTTCCCACTATCACATTCATACTGTGATAACCAGTGTTATGTTGTATACCATAATATTTAAAGAGAAAAATGTTAGGTACAAAGCCCAAGACAAACACTGGGCAACAAGAAATGCCTCAGAATCTGAAATGGAAATGCTTATTTTGTAGTTCAGGATGACCTAGTTGGCTGAACTTTGTCCTTGGAAGGGACTAAAATGCTTAGTAACTGAAATTTATACAAGTATTTTCACTGTTTTTACCCAACTAATTTTAAGAATCAAACGATGGCTTTAAAAAGATCCTGAACAATACTATTCTATGAGGAACTGTGTGAACCATCATAACTCAGTCCAAAATATTAAAATCAAGAGCCAATAAATAAATAAATACAGGAAAAGAGTCAGCATTAAGGGAAAAGCAAAGAGAAACTAAACAAAACTGCAAATTTGTATTTGAGGCCAGATTCCTTCCACTACAACTAGGAATTAGTACTTTTCTTCTGGGATAGTCAGAGACTCTGTCCTGTTCTGTTGGCCCCTCACTAGAGACCACCAGAAATAAAGCAAATGTCTCAGTTCAACAGCAAAGAGCAAAGATGGTGAGAGCCGTGAGTGCAAGTATTTAAAGCAGTGCCAGCCAACTTAGCAGGTGAATTATATTAAGTTTACACATTTTAAATGAAATACTGAGAGATAGAGAGAGCGACAGAGAGGGAGAGAAAGAGAGAGACAGAGCTAGATAGAGAGACAAAGAAAGTGAAATGGGGGAGGGAGGAAAAGAGAGTGAGAGAGAGATCTCCCTTTCTTTATGAGGTTCTCCAAACACATACTGTCATTTTTCTTAAGGGAAATCACATTTTAAATGTTCTGTGCCTTCATAAAATGTACTCTTCCACAATTAGAACCAAACCAAACCACTAACCAAAAAAATAAAATCCAAATGCAATTCAGATAGTCAGATAGAAATAAAAATTCATTCTTTACAATCTCAAATGGGCCTAGCTAAGCACTTAAAATACTGGTTCAAAGTGTTGTGTCTGATTTCTTAGGAGAAAATTTGACATCAACATCCTTTAACTTTATATTCATGCAAAATTCTGGTTGGGCAGCTATAAAAATGCTAATAAGAGTCGCCTGCATCTTGGTGAAGGTGTCCTAGACTAAAGTCGCTGTTCAGATTTTCTGTCTTTCAAGTGAAATGGAAAGTTTCGGAGAAATGGCCTTAGGGAACATTGATTCTGCTGTGTGGCCAAACCTCTCCACCAGGCTTTACAGCACAGTCTTCACTTCCATCTGCTTCTCCACACTGCAGATCACTTTCTTGGGATCTGGGGAAATTGTGCAGAAAAGTATGGAAATAAAATCCACATGTGGTCTCCTCATATGCCTTGCTCTGTAAAACATTAGAAATGTACGTAAGCTTGTTTCTATCTCATCTGTTTACATCTTACTTTCTATCTGAATGGAGATTTATTACACATCTATGTACCCTACTTTGGAAACTCTAAAAGAATCCATATTGCTAACTTGAAAACAATCCTGTTTCCAAATCTCAGACTCTAGAAGGAATTTAGGAGAGATATAATGTTATTAATTCATTTACCTTTTATGTAATTATTGAAGACAAAACATGCAACATAGAATCTATGCAGCATAAGTTAATTTCATTGCTGGTCAAGGGACATAGAGATTTTGTACTGTTCTTTGACTCTAAACCATTTCACTATCTCCAAGTTTTTCAAGAAAATTCAAATAATTGTGTACCACTCCATATAACAAAATATATTTCATAAAGGATTGGTTGAAGAGCAGGGAAGACTGTTTCATTTAGAGGAAATGACATTGGCATTTTAGAGATTTGGGACAATCCATCACTTACTCTCAAGAATTTGCAGTGGGGAGTATGGGTGAAAGAAAATCAGTATGTGAAGGAACATATTGAAAGACATGTCTGAGTCAGACTTGTTGGTATATGCCCGTAATTCCAGTCCTTAAGAGGATGATTCTGGAGGAACCTTACTTTGGGTCAGCCTGAGTTGCGTAGTGAACCCTATCTCAAACAAAACAAAACAAAACAAAACAAAACAAAACAAAACAGTTGCAAAGTTGGGTTTGTGTTTAACATTCTAGTCTAGAAAGAGATGATAAAAGAATTAAAAAAGATAAAAAGCTAAAAATATGCAAATGTTTAGAGGGTGATTTTCCCATAGCACAAAAGAGGTTTTAGAATAAAGGTCCTTCAATGTCCTGACACCTTCTTAGGCCTGGGAAAACCTATATACACATGTTGATGTAGTGGGACACGTAAGCTTGTGTATCTGACTTATTTTACTTGATAGTATGTTCTCAAACTGACTTATTTGTTTGCAAATAGCTCAGGTTTCTCATTCTTTTTGACAGCCTAGTATTCAATTGTGTATGAATATCACAGGATTCTTACCCATTTTTCTCTTAATAGACATATATACTGTTTCCTAGATCTAGCTTTTATAATTTGAGCTTCTACAAACATGGCTATGTTTATACCTGTATACCGTAATTTGATGATTTTTAAGAATCACAAAGATCAAAATAGAACAGAGATAAATATGAAATAGGAGGAAGTTAAAATATTTTCCCAAATTATAAATTCAATTGTTTTAAAAATATTTCAATATACATGCTAGTTAGTTTCATTCATACTACTAGTTCATCTTAATTTTTGGAATGAAAGATTAGCATCATGTGTTTCTTTTTTGTAAGAATATTTTTGGTTTATGTCTTGTGCTCTGCGTAACTACATTGAGACAATGATACACAGTATAACTTTTATTCTCATTATTCAACTACAAAATTTTGCTTTATTTTTTCATAAAATTAAAACATGTTTGCAAAGTCACATCTTGTTATCATGCTTTGTTTTATTGTTAATTTGCAGAGGTTTAAGATCTTAACAACTGTTTACAATATTGTACTCTTTCTGCTCCATTTTCGCCAATGTCACAATTCCCTGTATGTTGCAATGGTAGAGGTAATGTGAACATTTATCCAAGTGAAGAAAAATAAACTTGAAGACATATTTATCAATGTTTAAATATTTTCCTGTGTGCATGTACATGTTTATACACGGGTATGAGTGATCCAAATACATGGTTGAGTGGATGAAATTTATTTACATCCTTACTTTCATATATTGGTGACATTTGTTTTATTCATACAGAATGAAGCTTCCTGATTTATCAAAGTCCTGTCCTTGGCGGTACCACCCTGAACTTGCTCGATCTCATCTGATTTTGGAAGCTAACCGGTCCTGGTGAGTGTCTGATTTATTGAAGTCCTAAGTGGCATACGTTTTCTTTTATATTAGGCTTATATTAAAAAATATACTCTCTAACTACCTCATTTTTCTTTATATCATCCAAGAAAATAATATAGCTGTAATGAAGAAAATATATATGAAGAAGAACAGCATGAAACACTAGAGGGCAATGCCTAGTAGAATATTGGACACTCATCTGATAATTCTGTAATGAAATAGTAGAGAAGCTGAGTTAGAAACCTGGGAATCATTAACTAATATATAAAGTATCAAAATGAAAATATACATCCAGCATAATCACATTTGTATGTGGTAAAAGCAAAGAAGTCTAGAAATCACGAATAAATTTAGAATAGTGTGGTAAATTCATTACTGAAGGCTGTAGACTGTAGTAAATCATGTCAGCTCTGCGGTAAATGGACCCCGTCATAGCGTGATGCTAAAAAGTACATAAAGTTTATCAAAAAAGCAGACTTTTTCTAACTCTACTAATTGGAGAATGCACATATGATTACGTTGGTGAAGACATGTAAACAGTCAGATCACATTAAAAGAAAAACCCTCAAATTGCACCTTTTGAAAGCTGAATCAAATGGTAATATCATGGGCTCACATCTACACCTGCACAAACATTAGAGAAAATGAGCCGTGGTAAAGTTAAGGGTCAGATACGTGTCACTAGAAGCTTATTCATATCTAACAGTCAAATATCATGAAATAATTTAAAGGAGTATTTAGATATTTTTAATAACAGTTAACAATGAGCTATACACAAAAGGGACATGAGAATTGGAAAATTTGTGTCACAGTACTCTAATTATAGTAAACATTTCTGTATAAATCTTGGAATTCAGTGGATTGGACAGCAAGAAAGATCCAGTAATTGCTGTATCTCATGTCTTATTTTACAGATGAAGAAAGCAGAGTGCGTGCGTTTGTCTAGGGTTTGCATCTTCTGTTCATTATCCTGACCACCCAGGGACTGTTTCCTTTTGCCTACTAATGCTGGCAAAATAACAGCACCTAGATCTTCCCACAGCACTCTGCTGTTTCCCTCCAAATGTCAGTGTCCACTCTTCAGCCTGAGAAAACTCCACACAGGGTTCCCAGTCACTCCTAGAAGACCTGTACGAGAAAATCAAAATGAAATCTTTAAAAATATAGTCTAAACCGCTGCCCTCATATAGCAAAAATGTACTCTAATATACATCTCAAGACTCTGCAAACTTTGGGTAATGAGTTTTAGGATTAGTCAGTTATTTCACTCCTTTCAAATGAGATTCATTCATCCTTCACACATTTATCCCTTATTTTTGAGGAATGCAGGGGAGCCCTGTGTCTGCTATGACTGTTTTAGGTAGGGCAGGGATCCCAAACCTGCTTAGCCAAAGAATCAAATTCTCACTCCTACTGATCAAAAAGAGCATGGACCTAAACAGATTTAAGCAGACTATTATTGGACCCCAATATCAAATCCAAATAAATATATATGAATTGATTTATGTTTGTAAACAGATTCAAAAATATGAAGAAAATAATAATATGTGAGGACTTACTTATTTACAGCAACTGATAAAACTGATGTAACTTCTCATTGTATTATACTACTTGGGCATACCTCTTTCCTCATCTCTGACTCTAGAAGTTTCTTAAAAAGCATAACTGTTTTTATTTCAAAATATATAAAAGAGGCAGATTTACCTTTGAAATAATAGTGCTTCTAGCATTCCAGCAAGCAATTTTGAAAGACATTTTGCAATGCCCTTCAGGAAAACAGGGGGAAAATTAGAATACTGCAAATTCAAGTTTATGGCATGCAGAGCATTGCTGAAATGAAATATTTGTCTGAGAAATCAAAGAAGCAACCAAAAGTCAGGAGGGCATGATTGGCTGTTCACAGGGATAATGTCTTCCAGGCTGAGGGGTTCTGCTTCAGTTCACCTGAGGAATCAGAACAAGACATTAAGCAGAATTCTCCATATGAGCCTACATGTGAACCACTAAACTGAAAGAAATCTGAACTGAAAGAAACTCATCTGAGTGCTTTTACAAGGATCTCAGGGAAAAGTCATTTCCTTTGACTGTTTAGGTTCACAAAAAAGGAAATAAAAAGCATGAAATTCTTTCATTTACAATCTTTTTTTTAAATATAGTAGGTTGCTTTAAAGTGGTTTAGGGCAGAAACTCATTTAAAAAGTTTTTAAATAAAAACAAGCGACCAATATAGAACTCGAAGATGGATGGTTGACAGATGCAATCAGCCAGCCAAGCACGATGGCATTCACTAGCAAGCCCAGCACTCTGGGAGTCAGACTCAGCAAGATCATAAGTACAAACCCAACTCAGACAATTCAGTGACTTACAGAGACCCTTTTTAAAAACTAAATTAAAACTAAAATACAAAAGTAAGATACTGTGATAGAGTTACAAGCGACATGCTTTCCCTTTCCTTGTTGCCAGATACCCAAAATTTTCATAAAAAGTTCAGCAAACCATTAATGCTAGACTTTTCCTTCATAGTAAAACAAAGATTCAAAGTTGGTGAACACATTACCATGGATACCATACCAGTAAGTGTTTACTGTTATAAATTCCAGCTGAGCCACTAAAATCTGGACCAAAGTGTATTTTTTTCAACTACCTCACTCCAGGGTCGACATGTACATTCCAGCATTTCCCATCGAGTGATGGAAAGATAATACAAAGAGTGGACCTATGAAGAGCTACGAACTCAGTTACGAGTTTGTACCTCTTCATAGCTCCTGCCTCCCTAGGTTCGAACCAAGCATCTGGTGGTGTGTGCTGGCATTTGGGAAACCGCTCAAACATCCATTGTTCTTAGTCACTTTCCATTTGCTGGACAAAGTAAATAACAACCAGAACTCCATGACCGCTAGGAAGAGAGATCTATTCTGGCTGTTTCAGCCTGTCATCAGCTGGTTTCACAGAAGAAATACAAAGGCAAAAGGGAATGAAAGAATCAAGTCCTTACTTTATTGTGTAGGCAAGAGAAGAGGGAGAGAGAGGAATACTACTAATTCTGCTAATTTATGTCATATTCCTTGTAGAAATATTCCTGCTGAGAAAAACAAACTAGAAACAAAGCCTAAAGTTGAGGAAATGGGGAAAAAAAAGGTTTGCTGGATCACACTGAGTAATATTAAAACCAATCCTGTTTCTGCACCATGATTTTTTTTTTTACTGGTGAATTCTCAGTATTAGAAAAGACTACCATACACTGATCTCTGTTTTGAAATAGTTAGTGAATCCTGCTGCAGCAAAATGGGAAAGGAAAAGTGGATGAGAGCAACTTCAAGCCCACAGTCATCTCTGTATCTGTCCCTTTCTTTTCCAGCTAAAGACTTGGAATACAGTGATTCTGTTCCATGTTATCTTTCCATTCTTCAATGTTTTCTCTTTTATTAACTAAAATTTACAGCTATGTAGGGAAGGGAATGCTGAGAGGCTTAGCTTCAATTTAACTAATTTTTTACCTGAAGAAGTCATCATAAATATAAAAAATAGTGTTTTCACTAAGCGTGGAAAATCAAATCACTAAAACAAGGTCAAAGGTTTATCAGTTTTCAAAAACAGATCCTTGTACTATAATCATGATATACATTTTTGAGACGAAATAAATATAAGTTGTGAAGAAAATTCAAAAATGCCATCCATTTACCACACTATTTGAGTATCTGTAATAATCTTTGGAAGCAGAAATCTTCCCTATTATAGAAAACTTATACATTTTAAAGACAAATATTGCATTTTTTACTTAGATGTATTTTAACCTTGACAAAGCTGTGAAGGAAATGTTATTTCCGTTTTGTAATTTTGGACACACTTTTGAACTTAGTTTTCCCTCATGCATTAATGCCAATTAAGTAGCTAATTTTATTTGACATGTAAATGTTGTATATATTTATGGTATATGATCTAATACACTATGGACTCTAAACATTTAATGCTTGTGCTATATTGCATATTTAATCTTTATTTTGATGAGAACATCCAAAGAATACCCTTAACAATTTTTCAGTATAAAATATATTTTATTTTCTTTAGTCATCATGAGCTCATAATTTTATCACCAACTTTTGGTGCAAGATTCTAATTCATCAAAATGCAAAATTGGCATAATGGAAGTAATTTTAAAATTTTCAATATAAGAGAAAGGAAAGATCAAATGTACAAGCATCCCATGCTATTATCATGTAATTTCCAGGTAAAGAGAATATGTTAGATTTGTAACATATTTTGGAATGAAAATAAAAATACACAAAAGTAAAATATAGTGATTCCTGTAAAATAAATATATATACCTATATACACATATATGTATATAGGTATATATGTACATATACACATATTTACTTCACATATATATATGTATATACATATATATGCATATATATACACATATATAAAGTGTATACATATACATGTTAAGTCTGTGATAGTGCGGTTTAGTTTCTGTTTTTAAGGTAGCATGGATTATATTTCTGAATAGAAGAATCATAGAAAGATAAATGGAAAATACTAGTATTTTCTTTCTCTTTTCTATCTCCTTTCTTTCATTTTCCATCTATCATTCATTCTCTGTATTTACTTCAGTTATCCAAAAATATTTAACAATTTGCAAATAATGCAATTCATTATTGTATACATTGGGATGAATTATAGTTGAGTAGACTTTAAACAAGATCTTTTTTTTCATTATTGACATCTATCTCATTTTAATTTTTGAAAATATATTACATATACATATATATTTCTAATCCAATCAATGCATTCAAATATATTTGAATTATTTAAGTGGGCACATTTTAAAAATTATTTAAGTGGGCACATTTTAAAAATTTTATTGAGTTGTTTAATCATTATCAAAATCCTAAATATTTTCACAAAGTGACAGTTTATCTTGACTGTCAAGTACGGTGACTTGAGAGCTCACTAAGGCACATTCTTTGGTGTGTCTGGGTGGATCATGGGGACTTGATAGTGGGAACCCTATCTGGTCCCTGACTCCCTCCTCTCTTGGTTGATTCTCCTATGTTTAACTTCCAGTCACCATGAAGTGAGCAGCTTTGGTCTGCCACATCCCTCTGCCGTGATGCTTCTGCCTTACAGTCAGCTTATTGTGCACTGAATCTTCTGAAATTGTGAATCAAAATTAAGCTTCTCTTCATTCAGGTAGTTTGTTCCTTAGTGGAAAACTTGGCCAAATTTTTCTATTACCATTTAAACAACCACCAATTCGCATTCTGTTTCTATAGTGTGGTCTATTTTTAAATTCTATCTTTAGTGGAATAATGAGATCTCAATATTCTACCCTTACTATACTTTATATAGAAAGAAAAAATATTCTTGATTTTCAATAACTACTATACCTCTCTAACAACACATGCTGTAAAAAGAAAAACTGATTATACATTCAATTTGTGTCAACCACCTCAGTATACAATTAAAGTATGAGATAAAATATGAAGTACGGAACATGAAATGAAACATATGAAAAAGAAAAATATGAAGTAGGAAATAAAATTTCATGGTCCTTCATACAAAATCAACTTAATTTTCCATTATTTGATGGTTGGCTAGAGGGAATGTACATATACAAGTACTCCTAGTATGCTTTTCAGATTCACAAAAAGAATGAAATCCTTTCATTTGCAACAACAAGACATACATTTACTAAAGAATTACATGAAATGAAATAAATGGGTACAGAATGAGAAATAATGCTCACATCTGCTGATGGGGAAAAAAAAGCTAGAATCATACAAACCGAATAAAATGTTTGCTACCCAGATTTAGAGGTATAGTTTAGAACTGGGAAGATTTTAACCAAGATATAGAACATTTCTGTTACACAAGAAGAACACATTCAAATGATCAATATTATAGCATGGCGACTATGATTAATAGCAATATATAATGTACTTGAAAATTGCCAAAGGAGTTGATTGAAGTGTTTGCACAAGAAAAAAAGTATGTGAGATGATGTTTCCATTAATTCATTTGAATTAAACATTCCTTAATGCATGCATCTCATTAAAAATCTGTTGTATACCATAAATATGAATTTCACTTTACAGTTTGTGTGCTTATTAAAATTTATCAACGACTAAAAAATATTTCTCATACACTTTTGGCATCCTTTCTCTGATTTTTTAATGGTTGTATAATGGTGTTTAGGGGTGTAGGTTATGTGGGAGTGTCTGTTAAGATTTGGTTTTGGGATGGTCCTGGGGAGGAGAGGCAAGTAGAAAGGTCCTCAGTGCTGTATCCTTACCTTGACCTTCATGAGAAAATGCTTTGTCTAATCACCTGCTTCTGGTTGTATGGTCCAGAGCTATGAATCTCTGAGGCTTTACATTTAATGTCACTCCTACTTCTTTACTAACTTTATGATAGAACTGTGTGGCCAGAGGATTGTTTCAACCTGATAGGGTATCTGCAAGCTAAAAGAATTTGATGATTCCATTTCCAAAATTGTAGCTGAATATCGAAAGTGTACTCTTGAAAATGGCAATCTGCAATATATAATTCTAATACCACTTTCACTCCTAGTTCCTATCTATGATTTCTTTCTTTGTTTTTTTTTTTTTTTGGTTCACAAATCTACATCTAAGGTAGATGTCTGTTCAGAATGGAACAGAATGAAACTGGATGGAAGAAAAAAATGAATTATTAATCCAATTATAAATATTTTAAAGCAACAATTTTTTACATAGGTTATAACTCTTTTATTATTCCTGAATAAACTTAAGAAAATTATTAATGAGTTTTGAAACTCATAGAAAAAATATTAGAAATTTCTCCTTAAGGATTTGATGAATAAAATAAAATAAAATAAAATATTTGGGAGTTCTTTGAAAGTGAATTTTATTTTAATTCAACATATTTTGACAACAAATTTTATTTGTGTGTATTAGTGAATTACGCCTAAATTTATCACTTGAAAACACACATATATGTTTACCAATCTGGAGATAAACAATGTTGGCCAATCCATGGAATTGATAGGGAACAGAGATGAGATTTTTATGCTATTCAGGGTAATGAAACAATTACCAGCAGTCTGAAAAGTAGTTATCATAAACCATTTATATAAATTCGAGCATATGACCAAGTGGGTTAACCTGATCATAATAAGGAAACGGTTTCAACATGATCCATGTTCTTATTAGATTCATGTGAGCAGGCTGAAACTCTTCATTTCTGGAGAATTGTGAGGAAATTAAAGATTGGTCACAGAGGAGGCATAAAAATTAGTGGAGAACTAGAGTATTGCAGGGAAGGTGAAAATAGTTGATATTGTTTCAGGCAGATATGAGAAGGACTCACATATATGAGAAGTTATTTCAAGCAGAAAGATCAACAATTGTCTTCAATTTCAGTGGCATTTCTAACAAGAAAACACATTTTTATACTATAGGGAGTGACATTTACTTTAAAAGTCAGAAAAGAAGTTTCTAGGAAACTAAAGACAGTTAATGAAATTTTTCAGAAGTAAAAGGAACCGTAGACAGCCAGTAATTCAAGAAGTGAGTCTGTGTAGAAAGTGAGGAACAAAGCAGATGACTTCTGTCATCCACATCTCAGGATAATTAAAAAATAAACAAAAATTAAAAAGCCAGTTTCTATTCTGAAGCATGAATCCCCATTCCTGATTTTGGCATTAACAGAATTGAGAACTCATGAACTTTCTCAGATCCTGACAAATCACTTAAGCTCTTTTGCCTTGGAGAATAAGTCGTTTATTAATTCATTCATGTGTTTTGAAAAAAACAATCTAGTTTTTCAGGTGCTAATAAACTCAACAGCGTTTTTTTTTCTTCTGAAACAAATTCATCTTTCTAATAAACATTCATACTTTAAACTTCTGCCAAAGTAATCCAGTTGTAATCAAATTATCCTGGTCATTCACAACAGAAGTACACTGAGGATTCCTATAAAAGAAATCTTTAATAGTATTAAAACACGCAATGGAAAAAAATATTGTCATTGTTCAGGAATTGCATTTTAAAATAGTAATAAATAAATGAGTGAAAATAATTGTGTTCTGTACAATGTAACAAATTTTCTCCTAACAATGAATAGAAGGAATTGTAGGCCTAAACATTTTAATATGTTAAGAAAACAATTTCTTTCTTTTAAGCACGCTTCTTTTGGACTGAAAGATATAAATGGTTCCTTTCCACTATGAGTGAGCAAGAAAACTGTGGAGAAAGGATGTAACACACTTAGGATGAGCTATTTTAGAAATAGATGAGTTGCCTGCTTACCTCTTTTGTAGTTAGAAATGTGAAATGTGGGCATGTTATGCCTGCCTTGGTCTTTCTCCCGCCATCGTATCTACATGTCAACCTGTGAAATTTCAAACAGCTCCTGTAGCCATTGCTTCCTCCCTTCTCGGCACCCACATCTGCGTCAGCACTGCGGCTACCAAGCAGTGTTAATCACAAAGCTTGTCAGAAACTGTACTTTCTATTTTAAATAAGCCGTATGTTCACATCAGCTCCTCCCTTTTGTGTGATTTCTGCCCGGTAGATGCACACACAAAGGCAAAACCTGCAGGACCTAATATTTTATAGAGAAAATAAAGGAACTAATTCTCTGAGTGGATTACATGAAAATTGGTTAAGAAACACTGTTTTATAGAAGAAATAATGATGTAGCCATGCAGTGCTCAGAAACTGGTTATGGGGAGGGGGAAAGTCAAAATAGATAAATAAAGACATCAAATGAGACAAAATAGATTAAATAAACCAGAACCCAACTATATAATTTCTAACTGACTCAAATTCATCATGGTGCATACATTCAGTAAACAGCCAAAAATCGTGTTCTACTGAGGAGAATATTTAGATTTCATTAATTGTTGACATTGACTTAAAATATGATTCTATCTCTATTGACTAAATGTCAGTAACTATGACTGGAAATTTGAGTCTCCAGAGTGCTAAGAAACAATTATTTGTAGAAGCTGAATCTCAGATGAACAAGAGAATTGGAGATACATCCTTGTGCTCAATTCTTTGGATCAGTAATTTCCGCAGGGTGGTCCTCAGGTCATCGGCATTGGCTTGTCTGTGGGGACTTTTTAGAAATGCAAACCCTAACTTTGTACTCGCAGATCTCCTGAATTAAAAATGCTGGGGTCTAAACTGAGATGCTGTGTTTCCTCCAGTTTTTTTCTGCTGTTTGATAAATACTGAAGACCAATGACCTAGAGTATAACATTAAAATATTCGCAGTGTGAATTCTCACTGTATACCACAAATCTTTATTTTGCACCATCAGTCTAACTGGCTCATGCAAAGATCTTCTAGAATATAAAAGTAGTAAGAAACAAAGCCTCCCTTGTCCACTATTACATGACCATTGAAAACAAACTTTTAAATTAATTATAATCTTTTTTACAAATGAATAGCATTTAGATATGATGCACACTGCATAGATCTATTAAACCATCACAGCAAGTTTAAAATTTTTCTCGACCTAATCCAGGCTATGTATATGTGCGTTAGATAATAGGCCAATTATGCAATTGATTTTATTCTTTTGGAAACATTTGAAGATTCACTACATTTTTTAACATTAATTAGCTGATGTGGATATCACTGTCTAAAAGTATGACAGACAGCTCTCTTAGACGCTTTCCATTTTCTCAGTCCATTTATTTGCTCCATGTATATCTGTGGCCATGGACTTCATGCTGGGATTACCTGACAGTGTGTCACCTCGGTGTGTTGATGAAACGTTGATGTAATGTCATATGCTGCCTTCCCTGGGGCTTCTGTGGTATGATTTCTTGGGTGGGGGGAGGGTGTTCTCATTTCTTCTATTCATGACAGACCTGGCACTACTGAAGATTTCATATGCCCTGGAATAACCTTAGTGTAATAGGCAAAGTTACTGGTGCATAAATAGTCCCAGTTTATTCACTTTAGATCAGCAAGTCTAAGGATTTTTCCACATGATTCCTCAGTCGCCCACAGCAGGTAGCAGCTCAATCATGCAACCTTTAATTAGCTCTTCCTCGATCTGAGCTCCACTCCTGTGTTTCACTTCTCAAAATAAACTACCAGTTTTTTGTGGGACCTGGAAATTCAAAGACTTTGCCTTAATAGAAATAAGGATCTCAATTTAGACTGAGAAAGTGGATCTGTAAGAAAGTGGAAATGATGCAGTTGTAAGGTCTTTGAAAGGAATAAGTGTGATGATGTGAGTTGTAAAAAGAGAATTTGGGCAGTTTAGAGTGGAGTTCATAGGTCACAAGTCTGACACCGAAAGCATATCTGGGGGCTTACACAGATTCCTATACCCAAACTTTGTAACTCTGTTGGTGCAGGCATAGAAGAACCTGTGCATCTGTTTTTCTGCTCCTCAGCTGTGTGACTTTGGAAAAGCTACTACCCTTCTCCACCCTTCCTTTTCTCAGGTGTGATTTTGGAGCTTATGGTTGGTTCATGGAGTTATGTTGTGCAAGCGAAAGTTACTTAGGGATTAGTGTCTGAACATGGGAATTCCTGCAGGTGTTTTCTATTATTATTGCTTGGATTGTAACAGGAGCAATGTAAAATAAGACTGGATATGTGTGCGATGGAAGAAAGAAAGCCAGTGGGGATGGAGCTGAGGTGATTATTCAGAGAAGACAACATTTTCAGTGTGCACTTACACTGAACAAATAAGCAATATGATATTATTTTGATTTTTAAATTTTTTGATTTAAATTTTTTTGCAGGAAATATTGCTTAAACATTTATATATCCTTGATCATTTTGTTACTAACATTTAGAACATCACCCTTCAGAAATACCTTTAAATATATGCTTTACATACAGGGATTTAGCTCAGAGGCTTAAGCATCTGCCTGGCAAGTGCGAGGTCAGGGATTCAATCCCCAGTATAAAAAATAAATAAATGTATACAAATAAAATTTAAAGTATATATATATATATATATATATATATATATATATATGCTTTACAAATCATGAAAGTTCATTAAATATGTCTTTTGATTCATGAAGCTATCTTAAAACATTCAGATACTGTGAAAGATAGGAAGAATATTCACTTAATCTACCAATGGAATTAGTAAAGCACATATGTCAGTATATCTATGTATCTATATTTATATATCTATATAGGTATTTATATAAATAAAGGTAAAAATAGATTTTTTTTTTACCTTCTCTTTGCTGGTCGATTCCCATTCTGGTTTTTGCCACTGTGAAATTAGTTTCTTTTTCCTGCCTCGCCCTTCTGTCTAAGGGTTCTGCTTTGACCTGGCTGACCGTGGACTGCACACCCTGAATCAAGTTAAACGTCTTCCCCTTTTGATTGTGCATATGAGGTATTGTGTCTCACTTATGGGGAAGCTTCATAATACAGATTTCATAAAAACACACTTAGAAAACTATGGTTGAATCGCTTCTCGGCCTTTTGGCTAAGATCAAGTGTAGAAAAATATGGTTGTGTACATGAGTTACAGAAGGGGAATGTGGTTGCAGTATTGTCAGATTCCATGTTGTCAGGTGTAGAACTATTTAATAGAACTCAGATCAGTGCTGAATAAGTACAAAATTTAAAACAACTAAAATAAATTGTATGTGAAATACTTCACAAATTCTACAAAAATCATTGATGTAACTTGAAATCTCATATAACATATAAGAAAAGTTAAGTGGCATGTTTCTGCTTTCACTGTTCAGAAATATCTGTCTAATTTAAATAAAGATTGTGTCCAATATGAGATTTTGCTTTCCCTAATATTTTCATCTATTTGCTTCTTGAAATCTTGAATACTTTTCAATTTTGCAACTTACTAAAAAGTTAATAGCCATCAGATTCTCTTCATGCATTTTTAATGCCATCAATGTAGTGAAATGTTGGAAAGTCACTTGTAAATGTATGAAATGAATTATAAACCATGTTTTGTTTATTGGGTTTCCAAATAAAGACTTTTCAGAAATGTATTGCTCTACCATCATGGACATCTTTAAGACTTTTTGTTTAGCTCTTTTCAAGGTTTTAAACATAATCAGGAAGTCAGAGTTCTTCATTTTACAAATGTTCTTTTGTTCAGCTATTCTTCACAAATCTTTCTGTTTAAAGTACATCAAAACACTAAGAGAATTGCAGATGAAGTAGTTTTCTGGTCATTCAAATACTGGTATCTTTTCTCCTCTTCCTTATCTTAATCTACTATATAGACAAAATACAGGCACAAAATTATAGGCATTTTTTTATGACTTTTTACCTCTGTTCTCATTCATTGCATAAGCATAACTTCTCTTCTGTAGAATGACCATAGATTTTAAGCAAATCATGTTTAACAATGTTTGAGGAGATGTTTACACCTCACCCCAGACTCCACATGTGAGCTTTCTATCACTGTGACAAGTTATGTGTCATAAATGAACTTTAAGCAAAAAAGAATCATTTTGTATCACAGTAGTGAAGTTGTCAATACCTGGTCAGCTGATTCCATTTTTTGTGGCAAATCATAAACCCTGTGATGGAAAACACGGAAGAGGAAAGTTGCTCATCTCACTGGCGAGGAAGGAAGAAGGAAGTGCAAGGGGCAGGGATAGAGAAGGACAGAAAACAGGGGTGGGGAGAAAGGGAGAGAGAGAGAGAGATTTATGGCAAAGCAGGGAAAAGAAAAAGAGACGAAAAAGAGGGAAAGGGAAAGTGAGATGAGGAAAGATCATAGGAGGAGGGAGGATGAGTAGGGGAGAGAGAAAGACAAACAGAAGGGAAGAAGGAGAGGAAGAGAAAGAAAGAGAAGAATGAGAAGAAGAAGAGGAGGCATAGCAGCAGCAGCAGCAGTGGTGGGGCAGTGAGAAGGGCGTCTGGGATATAGTATACCCCCTGCCTCCAAGGCACACCCACAGTGACCCACCTACATCTCAGGCCTAGAGTTTCTGCATGTCCCTCCAGTGCAAACAGCTGAGGAAGACGTTTTCAACACACAAGCGTTCAGAAGGCATTTCAGATTGGTTCCGTAACGCTCCAGGAATCAAAACTTGTGAACTTTTTTATGTCATTAATTATCTGAGGATGGTCACTAGACTTAGGCTCTGGCACAATATGAATAGCTTGTTATTGGTCAGTTGAGCACATCTATGACTGAATATTGGAGGACTGAGAGTGTGCTAATGAGAGGACGGAGTAGTTTGATATTTATGAGAAATGAATATTACTCTAAACCCATAATCACTTGAAGATTAAATGCAGCACAGTTTTGCTTATTGAAGTTTAATGACCATGTATTACTCATGAATTTATCTTCCAGATAATAAAACAAAATTAAAGAATATCAGGAAATTAAGTTTGCATATCAGTAACAATAGAAGTTATATTTTAAAATATTACAAACACTGTACAAATATTATATCATTAAAAATGAGAATGTGCCTATTGTTTTCTATTTGATTGCTG